>CAUYQV010035354.1:0-27065 GCA_963574575.1 Galagoides demidoff | reverse complement strand
CCAGAAGATAAAAAATCACATTATAATGAAGATATTTGTATCAGAATGTTTATTGCAGCCCAATTCATAATAGCCAGGTCATAGAAGAAGCCCAAGTGCCCATTGACCCACATATGGATCAATAAATGGTGGTATATGTACGCCATGGAATACTATGCAGCCCTAAAGAAAGATGGAGACTTTACCTCCCTCATGTTTACATGGATGGAACTGGAAAATGTTCTTCTTAGCAAATGATCACAAGAATGGAAGAAAAAGTATCCAATGTACACAGCCCTATTATGAAACTAATTTATAGTTCTCAAATGAAAGCTACAACCTAATTCTAACCCAGGAGTATGGAAAGGGGGTGGGGTAGGGGAGGGGAGAAGGGCAGATGGGTGGAGGGAGGGTGACTGGAAAGATCACCTATATGGTCTGTCTAACAAGGGTAGAAGTGAATTTTTCTAGAACTAGAGTATAAATGTTTTAACACAATAACTAAGTAAATGGCACAAAGTCTATGTTAACCAGTTTGATGAAAAATTTTCAAATTGTATATGAAAACACTACACTGTAACCCATGTTTGCATTAATGTATGCAGCTATCATTTAATAAAAAAAAGGATATTTGCAAAACCTTAAGAGAACACAAAAAATTAAACATACATAGATAATAAACAAGCAATAATTTGAAAAGAGCTTTTAAAAAATCTACATGGTTACAAATAGAAAACTAATGGGAAAGCTGGGTGTGGTGGCTCATGCCTGTAATCCTAGCATTCTGGGAGACTGAGGCAGGTGGATAGCTTGAGCTCATGAGTTTGGGACCAGCCTGAGGAAGAGCAAGACCCTGTCTCTACTAAAAATAGAAAAATGGAGGCAAGAGGATAGCTTGAGCCCAAGAGTCGGAGGTTGCTGTGAGCTATGATGCATGGCACTCTACCCAGGGCAATAGCTTGAGACTCTGTCTCAAAAAAAAAAAAGAAAAAGAATGGGAAAACAATTAATAAAACACTTGCTAACAATGTAGGAAGAAAGAAAGAATGATATATTGATAGTATAACAATGGCTGATTTATATTGCTCTAACTGCTTTTTATGTATATCTTTTTTTATTTAGTCAGTATTTTTGGATTGTAAGTGACAGAAACATACTTAATTTAAGCTAAAGGATTTATTGGTGGCTGGGCATGGTGGCTCAAGCCCATAATCCTAGCACTTTGGGAGGCTGAGGTGGAGGATCACTTGAGACCAGGAGTTTGAGACCTGTCTGGTCAACAGTGAGACCCCCATCTTTACAAAAAATTAGCTGGGCATGGTGGTGAGCACCTATAGTCCCAGCTACTTGGGAGACTGAGGTAGGAGGATTGCTTGAGCCTGGGAGTTTGAGGTTGCAATGGGTTTATGACAATTCTGCCTTCTAATCTGCATTCTAATTGTTGGTTTATTTAATAGAGAGGTTAAAAGTGGATCTGTCTAGATGTGGCTCGGTTTATGGGCTTCAGTGTTATCTTCAGGATTTGGTATCTCTCTTTTTCTCTCTCCCTTCTCTCTCAATTTTTTTCAGAGTTAATTTTATTTCCAGGAAGCCTCTACCTTTGTGGTTCCAAAGATGGCCATTTCCTAGGCTCCAGCTTACTTTTTTTGAGCTAGTGATGTCAGAGAAAAGATGGTGCCTCTCTCCCTGTAACACCATTGACAGTCTTGGGGATGATTGTCATTATCTTGTCTATTGAGAGAAGGGTGGTTCAACTCCTCTTGAGCAAGAGAGAGTGACCCAAAATGAAGAAATGCAGGAAAAGCAGCGTTTACTAGAAATGACAATATCAGCTTCTATGGATTTACCTAGGTGCTCTGCTATGAACATGTACTATCTCATTAAAACCTCACAACACACTTTTGAGGTATAGTTAGCCTCATTTTATGGCTCCGTGACTAGCTCAGGGGTTGGGGCACTGGCCACATACACTGGGGCTGGTGGGTTTGCACTCGGCTCAGGCCAGCTAAACAACAATGACAACTACAACAAAAAATAGCTGGGCATTGTGGCGGGTGCCTGTAGTCCCAGCTACTTAGGAGGCTGAGGCAAGAGAAATGCTTAAGCCTAAGAGTTTGAGGTTGCTGTGAGCTGTGATGCCACAGCACTATACCGAGGGTGACATAGTTAGACTCTGTCTCAAAAAAAAAAACCCAAAAACCTCATTTTACAAAATGAGAGGAAATTAAGACTCAGAGAGATTAAGCAAAATTTCTAAATTCTGTCATTTAGTGAATTATGGATGCTCAAATTAAGGTTGTGTCTGTGTCACTCCAGGGTCTGTCTGTGGTCTTAAAAAATAAGGGAGGTCTATCTCTAGCATTGCTGATTTATCTACAGTTGTAAGCCCTCCGTGCTAAATTGAACTGGACAGTCAAATTGGGATTCTTCTTTAATGTATATAGTAATATCTCTGTAAGTTCAAAGCATTTCTCTCTTTTTTTGTTATGGCTTTTTCTTTCTTTCTTTCTTTCTTTTTTTTTAACTGATAAACTCTCTCTTTCCAATAGACTCTTCTGTTGGGATGAGCTCACTTTCACCTGGTGTACGTGTGCTGGAGTTTTTCTAGGTTCTATACTTTTGCATGGAATTGCAAGATCATACAATATACACATTTTCTATCTTCTAATGACTCAACTTTTCTTTTACATTTTCCACTCTTTGTCTCTCTATGCTGCCTTCTGGGTAATTCCTTCAAGACAACTGAGCAGATGCAGTCAGAGCCCATCCATGTGTATCCCTCTATCCTTACCACGTTAGTGCGTATCCGCTTAGCTTCTAACTGCCAACACCTGAATGTTTTGCTGTTTTTCAGAGCCCACTTAGCTACTTCTGTGAAGGTCAGAAGTGTCTGGCAATTAATGTCTTCATAGTAACAGCCCTCAGACAATGCTTATGGGTGAATGAATATCTCAACTCCTTTCCCCACGGGTGGGAAAACTTTGAGGTGTATGTTCTAGATTGCTTTCCAGAGTGAATCCAGTGGTATTAATTTCAGTTTCCCACAGTGTAACTGAGTGATACTCTTAGTTGGCTACTGGCCTTCCTTGTGCCATTTACTCACTTCTTTATTGGTGTTTCTTTCACCTTTCATTTTCTTTTTTTTTCTTTTTCTTCTTTGTCTTTTGAGACAGAATCTCAGTAGTATGTTGCCCTCAGTAGAGTGCTGTGGCATCACAACTCACAGCAACCTCCAACTCCTGGGCTTAAGTGATTCTCTTGCCTCAGCCTCCCAAGTAGCTGGGACTACAGGCACCCATGACAGTGCCTGGCTATTTTTTGTTGCAGTTGTCCTTGTTGTTTAGCTGGCCCAGGTGGGTTCCAGACCTGCCAGCCTTGGTGTATGTGGCTGGCGCCCTACCCACTGAGCTACGGCGCTGCCGCTTTCACCTTTCAAATTAAATACTTGCACTCAAATTCCTGTCTTTCAGAGTTTTAATGGAAACTCTGAGATATCTATCTTCTAATTCACGAATTCTCTCTTCAGTTAGGCCCAATGTACTGTTCATTCTTTAACTTTATAACCATTCATTAACTTTATAATTTTAGTTATTTTATTTGCATTTCTAGAAATTCTGTTTGGTTTCCTAGTAAATCTTCTTGGCCAGTATCAAAAGCCTCTGATTCTCTATCAGTGTTTTAACTTTTTTTTTTGGACAGTCTCTACCCTGGGTAGAGTACCGTGGCATCACAGTTCATAGCAATTGCAAACTCTTGGGCTCAAGTGATTCTCTTGCTTCAGCCTCCCAAGTAGCTGGGAGTATAGGCATCTACCACAACGCCAAGATATTTTTTTGTTGCAGTTGTCACTGTTGTTTTAGCAGGCCCAGGCCACGTTTGAACCCAGGAGCCTTGGTGTATGTGGCTGGCACCTTACCCACTGAGCTACAGGCGCTGCACCAGTCTTTTAACTTTTTAAAAATATCAGTTATTCTTATGTTATGGTCTATCCATTCTTAGTATATTATAGTTTATACTAGAATATTATCCCAGCACCTGCTGTCTGCCATTCTGACTCTGTGGTTTGCTGATTTTGTGCACTCTGATTCATGGTGTTTTTAGTGATTTCTGATCATAAGATTTATCTGCAAGACTTATTTGAGGCCTGATTTAAAAATTTATTCCTTAATGTAAGGTGTGCATTTATTTTTTCTAGGTGCCTGGGGTACTTATCTTACTGGGACTACTTTAAATTCCATTTTGGCTTAAGGTTTGTTTTGTTATACAGGTGGTGTGAATTCTTATTCTAAATCCCTTAAGTATAGATTTATGGTTAGCAATTTTTAAGAGAAGGATGTTTGTAAAAATGACTGTGTGATAGGAGTCAGGTATTGTAGAAACAAAACAACATTGTAGATATGCTTTGTAGGTATGCACGTGTCCGTATGAGATATAGATCACTGGGAGAAAGTCATTCCTATGAGATAGCAAATAACACCATAATGTCATTAGTTTAAAAATTGTTTTATTTTAAAATATTAAGCGGGTACCAATGTTTTGGTTACATGGATAGCTTTTGTAATGCTTAAGTCTGGGCTGTTAGTGTGCCCGTCACTCAAATAGTGTTCACTGTACCTATTAGATAGGTTTTTACCCCTCCTTTCCTCCTCCCTTTCCATTTTGATTTCTAATGACTTTTACTTCTCTCTGTGCCTGTGTGTACTGCTCCAGTAGTTCCATATTATTACAGAGAACATGTGGCCTTCCTTATACTTTAAATCATCCTACATTACTTATAATACCTAAACACTGTAAATGCTGGGTAAATAGTTGTTATGCCATGTGGTTTAGGAAATGATGACAAAAGAACAAAGTCTGTACATGTTCAGTACAGATGCAATGTTTTTCAAGTGTTTTGACCTGTGTTTGGATGGGTGGGGAACCCAGGAATACAGAGGGCCGACTGCAATAATGGCCGAGTAAGTGATTGGCACTTGGTGACAGGGAACTGTTGTGTTATGTATACCAAGTCCAATTATGTGGTTGGTTTGCAGAACTCTTTTAACTTATCCTCACTTCGCCTGTCTCTCTAACATTTGTCCCACATTCATTTAGGCTGGTCTCTTTATGTCCTCTAGTTCATACTGGTCTAATTTATAGTTGGAGGCACAGTCTGCAAAAGGAGAGTTGAAACTCTGAAAGACTGAGGAGTATTTCAAGCAAGAAAGAGAACTGGGCGCAGAGATAAGTGGGATTTGGATGGAAGAGGAAAATTTGGCACTTGTCCCTGAGGCCATATCAGAACAAGGGCAGGTGGGTGAGGAAAAGGATAGAGAGGTTTAATAGTTTGTGGACAAATGGGGAGGAGGGAGACTCCTGTTTTAAAATACTATCATCCTAATCATAAGCAGAAATACAGATCTTTTAAAGGGAGGGTTTTCAGCTTTATGCAATTGCAGTTCAACTACAGTTGATTCTGATCTGGCCATCTCTGGAGAGGAGAATCTCCTGGTGTCCACCCTCTGGGGCTTCCCTCCATTGAATCATCTCCTAAGGTACAGAGAACAAAGGACATTCCCCTGCCTCTCCTGACCATTGGTCTAAGGCAGTGATAGGATGCAGCTTTTCGTTCAAGAAAAGGGTAAGAAGGTCTTAAAGATATAGAAAACATTTTTTTACCCCCTTTTCAGGCCTCTCCTTCTACTGCAGAACAACAGGAGTAAAGACAGGGAGGTACTATCAATTTTCTATGCAGGGTAGGTCCCTGGGCAATATATTAAGTCTCTCAGTAATTAAATTTTATGAGCTAGGAAAACCACATCTACATTATGAGAGATCCGTAAATGGGCTACTTCTTTAATGGTAATGAAACCTTTCAAGACTTAACTTTGGCTTCATTAAGTAATTTTAAAGGACGTGAAGACAGTGTAGATTACCGCTGCAGGATATCCTGGAGTTTGCCCTCACAGTTAATTTCATGCTAAAATGGACAATGCTAATATGAATTTCTGATTCAGAAATCCTTTTCTCATACCTTATTTTAGTTGTATCTATCATTCTCATTTCTGGCTTTAAATACTACTACCCACATTGATAACTGAGGCTTTTGGCTCGTTTTTAAAAATTTATAAATTTAAAGAATGGCTTTTGGAAAGAGGTTTCTTTTTTTTTTTAGATCTCCTATTTCTCCTCCCTTGATCCAGCTAAGAAGATGATGAAGTTTTAGAGACACATAGCCTGCGAATAACTGTCTATGCCAGGTAGTTTTGAATTCTGAAACCTGACTTCAGTAGTGTGTGTGTATGTTTGAAATTATAAGGGGTGGATGCCTTCATCTCTCCAGAATTGTGGGTGGTGATGGGATGATTCTGAAAGGCTCATTTTCCTTTTTTTTTCTAATTTTTATTTTTTTTATTGTTGGGGATTCATTGAGGGTACAAGAAACCAGGTTACTCGGATTGCATTTGTTAGGTAAAGTCCCTCTTTATTTTTATTTTTATTTTTATTTTTAGACAGAGCCTCAAGCTATCCCTCTGGGTGGAGTATGGTGGCATTACAGCTCACAGCAACCTCCAACTCCTGGGCTCAAGTGAGTCTCCTGCCCCAGCCTCCCAAGTAGCTGGGACCACAGGCATCTGCCACAAGGCCTGGCTATTTTTTGGGTGCAGCCGTTGTTGTTTGGCAGGCCTGTGCTACATTCAAACCCGCCACCTTAGGTGTATGTGGCTGGTGCCTTAACCACTTGAGCCATAGGTGCCGAGCCTAAAGTCCCTCTTTAATTGTGTCTTGTCCCCAAAAGGTGTGTCACATACCTAGACCCCACCTGAAAGGCTCATTTTTTAAAACATTTTTTTTTTTTTTTTTTTTTGCAGTTTTTGGCTGGGGCTGAGTTTGAACCTGCCACCTCTGGTCTATGGGGTTGGCTCCCTACCCCTTTGAGCCACAGGCGCTGCCCAAGGCTCACTTTCTTTCCAAATATGCAGAACCCAACTATATGGCTGTTTGTTTGATGATGCTTTGGGATTCATAAAGAAGAAAGGAAGACTTAGTAGGGTATAAAATACCTGCTGTAAGTTAAAATAAAATTGTAAGCCTCCACCCACTGAACCAATTCTCTCTTGGCCAAAGGAACCCAAAAAGTGGATGGTGCCTGTGGCTCAAAAGTGTAGGACGCCAGCCCCATATGCTGGAGGTGGTGGGTTCAAACCCAGCCCCGGCCAAAAAAAAAAAAAAAAGGAACCCCAGAAAAACCATAAACCTGAGTTCTCAACCATGAAATAAAGAGCAGTGGGATATGCAGCCTTACACCTCCTCCCTTTTGGAATATAGACTAGTTGCAAAGTGGACCCGAGGCCATGCAAGGCAAAGGTTAAGTCACTCCTGCAGGTCTTGAATTTCTTTAATGGATCACACTGAGTATCTTGTGGCTTGTTGTCTGATTATGAGATCCCCTTATCTTAACTAAAGTATTTCTTTCTACTGATTTCAAGTCTTTAGTCAAAGCTTTATTTCTTTAACAAATTACAAACCAAAGGATCTCTGAATTCACCTGTAACATGTAAGCCCTCTCTACTCCTCAGCTTCAAGATGTCCTACCTTTTTAGGGCAAACCAATGAATATCTTCCATGTATTGATTTATGATTTTATCTGCAATTCCTGTTTCCTTAAAATGTATAAATCAAAATGGTAACCCCACTGCTTTGGGACTACTTACTCAAAGTTTCTTTTTTTCAGTTGTTTTATTTTTTTGGCCAGGGCTGGGTTTGAACTTGCCACCTTTGGTATATGGGACTGGTGCCCTACTCCTTTGAGCCACAGGCGCCACCCTCAAAGTTTCTTGAGTTTGTGGATCCCAGGACCTGAAGTCACATATATTCAGCTAAGAATAAACCTCTCTATATTATTTTACAGAGTTTGTTTTTCTTTTTTTTTTTTTTTTGCCATTAATGCTGATTATCATTAATCCAAGTTATCACTTCACAAAGTGTGACTGTTGATTGATATTTACCACAAGTGTTTATGGTAAATTAAAAAATGTGAATGTGGTCAAAGTTATACTGGTTTCTGGGTTGTGAGACATTTCAGGATCCTTCATACGCTAAGATGAATTCTGAATCTCTAAGAGAAAAGTGGAGTAGGTAGTATTCCAAAACTTTGATTTAGGGACCTAATCTTAAAATTTCACAAAAATGGTGCTCCATGGAACCCCTCCTCCCTGCAATCTGGGTTATACAGAAGTTGCAGGCTGTGTTGTTATAAGGACTTGGCAGCTAAATTTGTGACCAGCATGCTTAGTAATCTGATCTGTGAAACTGGGCCATTTCTAAATCCAGAATCATTTCAGTTTTCAGACCAAAGTCTCCATAGAGATCTAAGTCTACCCTTCTCATTTTATAGGTCAAGGAACGGAGGCTCTGAGAGGTGAAGGAGAATGTTTGGGGTTGTACCCTCGTTATCGGAGTGATTCTCAGAGCCCACTGTATGGCCTTGTTGGATGCAGTGGGCTGCAGGTCATGTTGGACTTGCCTAGTAGAGTAGATGCCCTCCTGCTATGAGGAGCAGTGGGCATGGGCTGGACCAGTGTTGGGCTGGGGGTATCTACTTTAATCGTGTCTTGCATGGCATAGTCCACTACCACACCATCCTCATCATTCAATTATAAACTATCTGATTTGTGTTTCCTCTTAACACAGGGAGTCCTCATCCTGTTTTGATTTTGCAGTTGTGCCAAAGCAGAGAGCACTGAGATACCTATATTCTTAGATCACTGTTGATACACTATTCTTGAATTGATGAAGACCAAGGGCAAGATAATTATTTTTCTGAGATCCACGCACCCCTTTTGGTTCATATAAAGCTGATGGTTAACCCCAGCACTGTTTTATGTGAGTTGCTGTCTAGTTGAGTTTCTTCTAAGCTTACTTGATTAATTTTCCAAACCTAAATATAGGTCTTTTCATTAACCCTATTTCATTTTATTTTGGTAATTTTGGCCTAGTACTCTTGACTGTCAAGATTAATTCTGAATCTTGACTCATCGTTTATTTTTCCAGCTTGCTCTTCTAGTACTGCAGTAAGTGCCAGGGGAGAATATAAGCTTTTAATTTCTTTATTTCTCAACCACACTATGTTTCTTTGTAAGGAGAAGGAAGAAAAGATGAGAAACATTATTTAGCACCTGTTATTTGCCAAGAACTATGTCCGGTGCTGTATGCAGTTTTTTCTTTTTCTTTTCTTTTTTTTTTGAGATCACAGGCCACTGCAGCCTTGGATTCCTGGGCTCAAGTGATCTTCCTGCCTCAGCTTCCCCAGTAGCTGGGACTATAGGTATGTACCACCAGGCCTGGCTAATTAGCACTTTTTTTTTTTCTGTAGAGATGGGGTCTTGATATGTTGTCTGGGCTAGTCTGAAACTCCTGGCCTCTAGTGATCCTCCTGCTTCAGCCTCCAAAATTGCTGGGATTATAGGAATGAGCCACTGTGCCTGTCATGTATTTTGTTATTTAATTCTCAGGGTAACCATATGATATTGTTACTTCTTCTAAAAATGGAGAATAAGTGGTTTTGGGGAAGAATACATGAGAGTAGACAGTATGCATTGTGAACCCTTTTAACTCCCATCTCCCATCCTTTCCTCCTACCCTTTGGTTTGGAAGGATAGGAAATCATTTCTTCTGTTACTTTTACTCTGGCAAAATTCTTTCTTTTTTCCTTTATATCTTGATTAATAACTTATCTCTAATATTGGTGTCTGTGAGGACACACTGCTAAGTAGCCTGCTGTCTTTCTACCTGGCTAAGCAATTCAAGAATTAAGTCAAAGAATAAAGGCAGAAGGGTGGTGCCTATGGCTCTGTGGTTAGGGTGCCAGCCCCATATACCGAAGGTGGCGGTATATGAACCCAGCCCCGGCCAATCTGCAACAAAAAATAGCCGGGCATTGTAGTGGGCACCTGTAGTCCCAGCTACTCGGGAGGCTGAGGCAAGAGAATTGCCTAAGCCCAAGACCTGGAGGTTGCTGTGAGCTGTGATGCCACAGCACTCTACTGAGGGTGATAAAATGAGACTCTTGTGTCTTAAAACTTTAACAACAACAACAAAACAACAAAAGAATAAAGACAGAAGCCAAAATAAAATTATGGATAAAGCTAAGTTGGAGGATGTGGCTTGGTGTCTGGATCAAGTGGACCTGATATTGGAATTTCAGAACTGGTAAAGTTCTGGCCAGTGCTGGATGGAAGCCTTCTCAATAAAAAAATTATAACAAGGAGGAAGAAAGAGAGTGCATGCCTTCTGCAGGCACAGGGCAGACTCAAGCTAAGGCTGCCATGTTCTTCCTAAATCTACAGAGAGACAAATCATTCCTTTTCCACAGAGATGGAGTAAGTGGAGAGATTGCAAGAGGCCTGCAGTTTCATTAGTTTAGGCCTTTTCACAGGAAGGACATGTCTGTAATGATGACTATTCCGGCAACATCCTCTCACACGCACCTGAAACCTCTCCTTTTTTCCTCAGCTCCTTTTTCTTAGCCAATAAACGTCAGTTTTTTCCATCTTAACTCCAGTGTTTTTTTTTTTTTCCCTGAGTCATCTTGAAATTGCTGCCCAAGTATTCCCTCTCCTTCATAGCAAAGATTTTTGGAAATGCAATCTGAATTTGCAGAATCTTCTTATTCGTTCCTAACACGTTTCTCAAGCCAATGAATTTTGACTTGTGCTATCACTGTGTAGAAATCTCTTTGGCAGTGACGTCCTAGTAATTACAACCAATGGACCTAGGTTAGTTTTAACTTTGACCTTACTTCTCTTCAGTGTTTAACCCTCTTGGCCACTTTATTAATCCAGCAAAGTTTGTTTATTTCCAGGCTTCACTGATGATTCCTCTCCTCATGTTTGCTGTCAATGCAGGCTCCTTTTAATTTGACCAGTTCCATTCTATTTACTCTCCTTGGGTGAGTTATTTTTTCTTTGAGCTTTGACTGTCACTTGTTTTTTTTTAGAGACAGAGTCTCACTTTGTCACCCTTGGTACAGTGCTGTGGCATCACGGCTCACAGCAACTTCCAGCTCTTGGGTTTAAGTGATTCTCTTGCCTCAGCCTCCCAAGTAGCTGGGACTATAGACACCCACCACAACGCCTGGCTATTTTTTGCTGCAGTTTGGCTGGGGCTGGGTTCAAACCTGCCCCCCTCTCAGTATATGGGGTCAGCACCCTACTCACTGAGCCACAGGCACCGCCCTTGACTGTCACTTATTACTACTAGTTACTCCTGAGTGTTCGTCTGGAGTCCAGACCTGTGTTCTAAACTCTAGACCCGTATAGTACATTGCAAAATCTGGCCAATACCTACCATCCCATGCTCATGTTCTCTATGCATCTCCCCTTTACTCTGATCTAGCTATACTTTCCTTCTATTTATTTGGTGGTCTTACTAAGCTGATTCCCACCTCAGGACCTCTGTATTCACTATTTATTCTCCCTGGAATGCTCTTTCCCAGAGGTATATAAAGCTCATTTCCTTAATGCCTCTGCTTAGATATCTCAGCCTTGGAGGGTTCTTCACTCACCATTCCTGCTCCTGTCTATACTTTGTCATAGAATTTATCACTGCTCAAGTTTGTGTGTGTCTGTGTATGTGCTCATCCTAAAAGAATATACTTTCCTTAAGGGGAAATTTTTTGCCTGCTAATCCCTATAAAAGAGATGCTGATGGTATTTGTTGAATGAATAAATGTTTGTTTGAAATTTGTCTTATGACTCATCATCTATCACTAACTCCTACAAAGTGGTTTGATACTAATATACCTGTTTATGAATATGATCTCAAATTTCTCCACTTATGAGTTTTCTCCTAAATAAAAAATTCTATCAGTTGAGACTGGATTTTTTTTCTTATAAGACTTGCTCAGCAAGTGAAATACAAACTATTTGAGTTTTCTTGTCAGAAGAAAAGAAGCTTAGATATGCCACGACTGTGTTCGCTAGCACTGTCACAATTGAGTTTTGCAAGCTGGCCCCATAGGACAACTTCATCTTTCCTTTTCTGCCTGACACCTTACAATTAGGGTTCCCACTAGTACTATCCTAAAACTTTGGCAAGGAGGACTCTTGCTCTGAGTTCCATGCTTTAGAACAGCAGTCCTCAACCTTTATGGCACTAGGGATCGATTTCATGGAAGACAATTTTTTCCATGGATTAGGGTGGTAGTGATGGTGGTGGCATTAGAGTCCCATAAGGAGTGTGTGACCTAGATCCCTCCCATGTGCAATTTACAGTAGAGTTTGCATTCCTGTGAGAATCTAAGGCCACCACTGATGTGACAGGAGGTGGAGCTCAGGCAGTGATGCGAGTGATGGGGAGCAGCTGTAAATATAGTCGAAGCTTCATTTGCTCAACTGCTGCTCACCTTTGGCTGGGAGCTCCAGTTTCTAACAGGCCACAGACAAGTACTGGTCAGCAGCCTTGAGGCTGGGGACCACAGCTTTATTTATTTATTTTTTTAATCAAATCATTACTGTGTACATTAATGCAGTCATGGGGTATAATGTGCCCCATGGTTTTATATACAATGGGACCACAGCTTTAGAAGGTCAACTCTAGTTCTCCTCTGTTCCTTTTCTTCCCCACTGAATGAGAAGTCCTTGGATTATATCTACAAGGGGACATAACTATGTGGATCCCATATTTGTTATGCTAGAATATATTCCAGATACATGAGATGGCAGAATTCCCTGCTCAAATGGTCACAATTTGACTTTCAAGGCTTGTCAACCTTGTCCCCAGGTCTTTTCTCTTTGGATTGGAACATACAGACTCTGCGTGCACATTTGGGCCAAAAGACAGCTAAAGCATTGACTGTTCCAAAGACCCAGGTAGAGCCAGGACATGTATTCTTAACTGTAAACTGGCTACTTGTGGTAGAAACTGAGGGTAAGAAGAGAAGGGGAAGGGAGGCCCCTTTCCAGGTATAGATTTGTGGGACTCTGAGGATTCTGAATTCAGGCATGTTTGTCAAGGTAGAGATATGGAAGTTTGAACCAATGATGTTAACTTGATACATAACTTTTAAACATTTGGATGTATGACATATGTGGGCCTCCATTTGTACTCTTGGCCAAGACTCTGCTGATATTAGGGGTAAACCTGTATTCATAGAGCTGTTGCCCCAACTTATGTCTGTGTGGATGTACTAGATGAGGTGATTGCATTAAAAAAAAAAAAGAGCTTAATTTTTAGGTAATTGAAATGTTACCTGGAAATCTAGTGTATAAATATAGAGGGCTAAGATGACTCTGGCTGCCGCAAAGATAAAAAGGTCAGAGTTCTGCTGGCTCGACAGTCCCCACTGTATCCCTTCCCTCCCTTATCCTCTCCCTCCCTGCTTTCAGTGACAGCCATGGAACTCCAGGATTTCATGGACAGATGTGGTTTGAATATTAGGGCTTTTGATCAGCTTCACACATTGGTGCTTAGCACACTTATGTTCTATAAAACACCCTTGGAACAGCACTACTTAACTGAACAAGTTTAGGAAAAGCAGGGCACTCTTAGACCCCTTTGGCAATCTCAATGCCCAACAACGTGAAATTCCTGTTTAACCTAGAGCTTGTCAAGCACACACTTTATACGAAACTCTCTGCTCACAGAAGCCCTTTTAATAACCATGAAATCCACTTAAGGAAATGTCGCCTAAGATGATTCTGTAATATGAAACAGAGCTATATCCCCATAAAATCTACTCAATTTATTTTTCCCCTGTAGAAGTATAAGGAATAATTATAAATGATTACCATAAAAGTTAGATGTAAAAGAGTATAGCCCTTATAGAAATATCGTGATAAATTTCTCCTTATATTAAAACTATTTATTTTTACTACCTTCATTTTGTATTATGTCTTTCATACCATCTTTAAAAATGCTTTTCCCTTGAAGAAGGCATGTCTGTCACTCATTTATTCAAGGTGTAAAAAGTCTGTAAGCCTTATTCATAGTTCTTTGCTTATTTTTGCAACTATCTTCTGTAGCTGGAATTAAACGCCTTTGTTGCACATTCCAATGGCAATAGCAAGAGATTCTAATCTTATGTTCCGATAACCTGCGGCTGCCAAAGTTCCGGAATATTCCTTGGATGTATGAGATCTAACTTTCCATTTAAACAGCTGCTGTTTGCTTTCTTCAACTTGGCATTTAGCCAGAAGATAGAGACTAAACCCTGTATTGAGTCCACACAGTGTTTAGATGGGCAGTGAGCGGGTCTCTCCTAATGGTATTTTTCAGATTAGAAGACTCTTAGTCACCTGACTGCTTGTCATGCTTGCATTGATGTTATTCTTTAATCTCGTTAACACTTATAACAGACACAATGGGATATTTGTCTTCCAGCTCTTCTCTAGGGCTAATGGTAACTTTAGTATTTGATTTTTAATCAGACCCATGCTTTGCTCACTGACTTTTTAATTTCTTTTCTCTCTCGAACTTTAAAAGGACTATGGACAGATCAGAAAAAAAGCATAGTGTTTTAAATTTGTTTTTAATAAGTTCTTAGGAATATGAAAAGATATTGTGAACAATCTGTTCTGTGAGGGATCTGACTTCCTACAGACATCTCTGGCCCACTGCATCCCACCCTAGGCTTCTCTATTGATACTGCAGCACCAGTATCTTGGAAACCCACTGGAATTCACACATGTGCAAGATGGAAGCATTGGGGGTGTTAACACAGGTGGGGGATCTTTGATCAAAGGGCTTTGGAACTGGTAGGTAAATTAAATATGTCTTCCTGTACCGATGGCTCTAAAGCTGTGTTTCCTATGGCTTGTTAGACAGACCTTCATGACTGAGAACCCAGTTATCCATAGTGAAGACCAACTTGACAATGTATGTTTTCAGGATCCCCTTTTTATATTGGATCATTCAATTTTTTCTCATTGAGTTGTTAGAGCTTCTTATATATTCTAGTTATTAGTCCCTTGTCAGATGGGTAGTCTGCCAACATTTTCTCCTATTTGTAGGTTCTCTTCTTTTCCTTTGCTGTGAGAAGCTTTTTAGCCTGGTGTGATCCCATTTGTCTAATTTTGCTTTGGGGGATTAGTTAAGAAGTTCTTGCCCCAACCAGTTGGACAGCTCCTCTCTGAGGCAATCTTCCACAAATATTATTTCTCCCAAGTGAACTTTTGATCAGAATTGGGCTAGCCTAGAATATGTCCAGAGACTATACCTCCAGTCTTATTGGACACAATATTAATTAAATATACATCTCCTCATGTGATAAAGGCTTAAACTTTATAATGGTGATTCAGGTTTTTGGGTCAAAAAAAAATTAGCAATTTGGTCAATGATGATCTGGATCATGTTGTCTTGACAATAGAGGTTCTGTCATTTTATAAAAAGCAGTAAAGGGGCACTGGCCACATACACTGAGGCTGGCACGTTTGAACCCAGCTTGGGCCAGCTAAAACAATAATGACAACTTGCAACAACAACAACAAAATAACCAGGCCTTGTGGCAGGTCCCTGTAGTCCCAGCTGCTTGGGAGGCTGAGGTAAGAGAATTGCTTAAGCCCAAAGTTTGAGGTTTTTATGAGCTGTGACACCATGCTATTTTACCCAGGACAACAGCTTGAGACTCTGTCTCAAAAAAAAAAAAAAGGAAAAAAAAAGAAGCAGTGAAGGCTGCACTTATATTAACACATTGATTAGCTTGCTTTGCATTTAGTTGAAAATTATATATGTCTCTGCATATATGGGCATCTGGCTGTCAAAAATAGTCATTACTTAAAACATTTCCTTACTCCTTTTGGGGACTTAGGTTGCTTGGCTGGTGAATTCTTCCTAATGACCTGGCAGTTGTCAAAGGAGAAATGGTCATCATCTAATAGAAATCTGTGTTCTCAAATTCTGCTGAGAAGTATATCCTCTAGAAGTGGGTGTGAATCAGAGAGTGTGAATTTCTTCTTTTTTTTTGTGAGACAGAGTTTTACTCTGTTACCCCAGGCTAGAGTGCTGTGGCACTATATAGCTCATAGCAACCTCAAACTCCTGGGCTTAAACTACAGGTAGCCAGCACAGTGTCTGGCTACTTTTTCTATTTTTAGTAGAGATGGGATCTTGCTCTTGCTCAGGCTGATCTCCAACTGGTGAGCTCAAGAAATCTATCTACCTGGACCTTCCAGAGTGCTGGGATTACAGGCATGAGCCACTGTGCCGGGCCCTGAGTGGGGAAATGTATGTTGCACTCCCAGTTTGATAATGGTTTCCATTTCATTGATAGTGTCACAGTCCCTTCTTACCATGTCTCTGTGAGGGGAGGTGACATTGTCTCTCATTTTCTAGATAAGTAAACTGACAGATTATTCATGTGAAAAAAGAGTTCTGAAATCAAACGTGCCACTGAGAAATTGTTTTTTTTTTCAGTTTTCTTTTTTTGGCTGGGGCTGGGTTTGAACCTGCCACCTCTGGTATATGGGGCCGGTGCTCTACTCCTTGAGCCACAGGCACTGCCTGAGACATTTTAAAATATATTTTTAAAATCAACATTATTAGTGTGAAATAAATGTATTTTTAATCGACGAATATTAATTGTATGTATTTATGGGTACAATGTGATATTTTGAGCTATGAATACATTATAGAAAGATTCAATCAAGCTAATTAACACATCCATCACTTCACCAATTTATCACTTTTTTTGTGGGGAGAATGTTAAAAATCTATTTTAGTGATTTAGAAATATGCAATACATTATTATTAACTGTGGTTACCATGCATGCAATAGATGACTAAAACTTATTCCATTGAGGATTAACAAAGTAATTTTCTGAGATAGACTCTTTTTTTGACTTCTATCTATGGTTTTAAACTTTTCAAAACCAACTCGAATTTCAAATTTTCTGGAATGCTTTTCTTGACCTCTTCTGATTGAGTAAACATTTTCTTCCTCCAGGCTGTACTGGAGCTTTCTGAAAGGCCTTATATTAGAATTTAGTACAGTTGTTTGCTATTGTGAGATCTGGAAGGTCAGCGGTGTATCCTTTTTTCATCTCTGTAAGCCTGTTGGTTTTCACAATATTGAAAATAGACCTTGTTGAGCTCTTTAATATGAACTGCCCCGCTAGTGATCAATTTAATCTGGAACTCCCTTTTTATGTAAAGGTTTACCATATATATAAGATTCCACTGTAGAACCCTTCAGTCATCTTTTGACAGACAGTGAAAACCAGATTTGACCTTCCTTCACCTTCTAGGAAACCAAGAAACTTTAACTGTCCATGAGAACCCTCTGGCAATATTAATGAAATCATGTGTTTGTAATGGGATAGAGAATTCCATATTGCTCTTTTCTCTCCCAATTGATAACTTAAACACAGACATTGATAAGATGCAAATATTGTGTCTCTAAATAGTGTTGCATCATTCTGCTGGATCATTGATATTTTTTGACAGTTGGAAACTCATGAAAATCCATAGTAAACTACACAGTAGCTTCTTAGTTTAGCAGATGCTAAATAAACCTTATTATAGGGAATATTCTAGCTATATTGGGTCTATGGAAAATAGTAAAGATGCCATCTATTGAAGATAAAGCCATTTACCCTAAGTCTTTGCTCTGGAGTAGCTTTGTCCATCTTTTCCCTCTACCAACTGAGTAGAATAATATAGGACTATCACCACTTGAGAGTTAATGGTAGGCTTAGCAGGTGAGAATGGTTATGATCTTTCAGATTGAGAAATCTGGTTGATTAAGTGGCTAGTCATTTTTAGGAAATGAAAGACTGAAATGAGAGAGGCAATTTCAATAAAGGAAAATGGAAAAAGACCCTCAACCAAGTCTTTGCCTGTTATTATGAGGGCTGAGACAGTTGGAAAAAATCTAAGAGATTCTCAAAATCAGAGCTTTGTTTTGCTTATGTTTGTATCACTGAGACTAGCAAAGATTATCAAGCTGATGGCGGACAGTTGGAAATACGTATAGAATAGTACAGTGGAGGTTCATGAGTTTTGGATCAAACAGATCCATGTTCATATCTACCACTTATCCACTGTGTCACTGGAAAATTAGTTAATCTATCTGATCTTCTTATATGTAGAAATGAGGATAACACATATTGTATAGGTTTTTGTGAAGATTGAATGAGATCTTTTGCTGGCATAGTAAAGATCCTCAACAAATAATTTATTTGATGAATAAATTTTGATAACTAAATAGAGATCAGTGCCTCAGGTTTTCTTTCTGTGAAATAGTTCTTTTATTAATTTTTTTGAAGGGTAAAATAATAATAAAAATATCTTCCCTAAATCTGCAATAGCCAAAAAATTTTTGGAAAAGAAGAATAAAGTAGGAAGAATCACTTTACCTGGTTTTAACACGTATTAAATATATACTCTAATCAAGGCAATGTGATATTGGCAATGGATAGATAAGTAGATCAGTGGAACAGAACAGAGATTCTAGAATTAGATCCAGAAAAATATGCCCAACTAATTTTTAATTAAAAAAAATTTTGTGCTAAAACACATAAAATTTATCATCTTAACCTCATTTAAGTGTACAGTTTAGTAGAGTTAAGTATTAATACTCATACATTCATGTTTTGCAATAAATATCTAGAACTTTTTCTTCTCAACTAGTTTTTAACTAAAATGCAAACGCAATTCAACAGGGGATAGTTATTCTTTTTAACAAATGGAACTGGAACAATTAGACATCTATAGGCAAAAAGAAAACACCTTATCTAAACCTTACACTTTATATAAAGATTAACCCAGAATGGATCATGGACTTACACATAAAATGCAAAACTATTGGCTTGGCGCCTGTGGCTCAATCGGCTAAGGTGCCAGCCACATACACCTAAGGTGGCGGGTTTGAATCCCCAGCCCGGGCCCACCAAACAACAATGATGGCTGCAACCAAAAAATGGCCAGGCGTTGTGGCGGGTGCCTGTGGTCCCAGCTACTTGGGAAGCGGAGGCAGGAGACTCTCTTGAGCCCAGGAGTTGGAGGTTGCTATGAGCTGTGATGCCATGGCACTCTACCCAGGGGGGTAGCTTGAGGCTCCATCTCAAAAAAAAAAATGCAAAACTATTAAACTTTTAGGAAAAAGATAAGAGAAACTCTTTGGGACCTAGAATTAGGTGAGGAGCTTGTAGATTTGATACCAAAACAGTGGTTGAATGTCCTAAGAATGGAAAATTTTCCACTGTCAAAGACCCCATGATGAGAATGAAAAGACAAGCTACCAGGCAGGAGAACATATTTGCAATACACATATCTTATGAAGTACTAGTACCTAGAACACACTAAGACTCAGAAGTCAATCAACAGTAAAATAACACATAATCCAATGAGAAAGTGGGCAAAAGGTGTGCAGAGACATTTCACTGAAGGGGCTGCACACATGGTAAATAACATGCATGTGAAACACATAATCAGTGTCATTAGCCATTAGGAAATGCAAATCAAAAGCACAAAATACTATCACCACACATCTATTAGAATGACAAAATAAGAAGTGGTGACAACACCAAATGCTGATGAGGGTGCAGAGAAACTGGATCACTCCCATGTTGCAGGTAGGATGTGAATTGGACAGCCACTCTGGGAAAGAATACAGAAATTTCTTTGAAAGCTAAACATGCAATTACCATATGATCCAGCAATTGCACTTTTGGGCGTTTATCTCAGGAAATGAAAACTATGTGTACTCCCAGACTTGTACACATATGCTCATAGCAATTTTTATTTGTAATAGCTAAAAACTGGAAACAAATAGAATGTCCCTAGATAGGGTTAATGCTTAAACAAATGGTGGCACCACCATATCATGGAATACTACTCTGCAATGGAAAGGAATGAGTGATTGATACGCTCAGCAACTTGGATGGATTTCAAGGGAATTATGGTGAGTGAAAAAATGCCAGTCTCAGAATGTTAACTACTGTATGATTCCATTTATATAACCTTCTTGAAATGATAGAGATGGGAAACAGATTAGTAGTTGTTGGAAGTTAGGGAGAAGAGAGAAAGGGAGGTGGCTATGACTACAAAATGGTAGCAGGAGAAATTCTTGTCATGTAACTGTTGTCCATTTTGACCACAATGTAAAAAAATTTCATGGAACTAAATATATACTTTCCCCTCCACCCCCCGCCAACTCAGAGATATAAAACACAAATAAGTACATGCAAAACTGGTGAAATCTGAGTAAAGTCAGTGGATTATGTTAATTTCAGTTTCCTGGTTGTGATATTATATTTATATAAGATGTAACCATTGGAGGAAACTGGGTAAAAGGGTTATAAGTTCCCTTTGTATTATTTCTCACAATTGCATCTGAATCTGCAATTATCTCAAAATAGAAAATTAAAAAAATTAGCGAGTACCAACTTCTTCATGACAAATCATATGCAAATTTAGTGCAGTTCCATTTTGGCTGGAACCCAATGATCAATAACCAATTGGGTGTTAGTATTACAGTGTTTGGGAAGATTAAGGAATCTGTGATCTAGTTGGGAAGAAATCTGCAACTTCAAGAGCAGTGTTGGCCAGTAGACTTTTTTGTGATGATGTAAATGTTCTATATTGCAGTGTCTGGTATTAGAACTATCATTCACACATGTAGGATGTGAACAGTTAACTTGTGGTTAATATGACTTAGGACCTGAATTTTAAATTTTATTGTATTTTAATTAACATTTAAATTTACATGTGTGGCTAGTGCACAATATTGGAGGTTTTAGAATATGTGGTTTAAAAAATGGGAGAATGATTTAGAACATAGGCAGCACAAAGGAGTTGACCATGTTTTCTCACTGAAGGGAGAGTTTAGACCAGAAGAAAAATCTTGGTTTGACTGGAAGTTACCCAGTCACATGGCTTTAAAGAAAAATAGACCTTAAATGAAGAGGTAGACCCAAGGGACAAGATTTTGCTGTGACCTAGAGTCATAGACTCTGGTCTTTTGAGCTGAATTTGAATTCCAGGTGCTGGTGGCTGTGGCCCTACCCTTGAGAGGCAGGCCCCTCCCTGGGTCTCAGCAGAAGGCTGGACTAGTGACTTTTGGTTCTTTCCACCTCTCAGGTTTTCATTATTTATCCTAGTATGCAAACTTTAATCCAGCAAATGGACACTCTCCTCCCAGTCCCATCCTATTTCAAGGTGATGAATGTGCTAATAGTCAAGGCATGATATGAAAAATCTTCTGTTTGGGGTCTGAACCATATTGTGATACTATAAATGCAATATTTGATTGTTTTAAAAAATTGCAAGATTAGAAGAGCCAGACTTGATTTAGGGGTGATATATTATGAAAGACAAAATTTCTCTCAAGTGCTTTCTCTTAGTGCAACAGAGAAGTGTTAAACTTACTAGACAGTTTGCAAAAGCTCTGCTCTGTTCCTCTGAATGCCTGTAGCAAATATCTTTTTTTTTTTTTTTTTGAGACAGAGCCTCAAGCTGTCCCCCTGGATAGAGTGCTGTGGCATCATAGCTCACAGCAACCTCCAACTCCTGGGCTTAAGCAAGTCTCCTGCCTCAGCCTCCCAAGTAGCTGGGACCACAGGCGCCCGCCACAACACCCAGCTAGTTTTTGGTTGCAGCTGTCATTGTTGTTTGGCGGGCCCGGGCTGGATTTGAACCCACCACCTTAGGTGTATGTGTCTTAGCCACTTGAGCCACAGGCACCAAGCCTTGTAGCAGCTATCTGAACAAGATATCTCCTCTGTGTCTCTCAGGTCAACAGAACGAAGAGACATCTTACAATTTCTTCTGCCTTCTGAAGTGACATTTCTAGGATTGGATTTTAAAGGAGAGAGCTCATAAAGAGACAAGGCATCCATAGGCCTCTTTTTCACAGGGACTTTATAGCACTTAATTGTGACTTTTCAGTGAGAGGCACAATTGGGCTTAGGTTTTTCTGCCTGCTGTGAACTCCAGGTCCCAATCCCCTAGATAGATTTGTTCCAGGTCCCTCTGCTCTCTTTACTAATTAGACTTCCTCTCTTGAGTCAGAAGTCTTGCATTTACAAATAGAATGGTGAGCAGATGGAGAAGACGGAACTATTTGAAGGAATTAAGTCTCAGAGATCCCCAGGGAAGGGTTGAGAGGGAGCTCTTGGCTGTTACTCAGATGTTAGGCAGATTTCAGCTGGAAATTTTCATACCTAAAAATCCTTACTCAACGTGTGGCTGAAGGCCTGGTAGTCTATCAACGTAGACCCAGGGACACATGGATTCCACATACACTGCTTGCTCTGTGTGTTTACCTCTTTCCCCTCCAGGTGAACTTGGACCACCTCGAGAGCTGAGTGCACGGCCAGCTCAAGGGCTTGGCACAGTTGACTTCTCATTGATAAAATAGCATGGATAGACTTCATTTGGAATTTACAATTTTATCTTAACTTTTGAGCAAGACAACTTCAGGTCAAATTCTTGCCCACAAAAACGGATGCCTTGAAGTAAAGAAAACAAACTACTAAGATTAGCAAAGGACATATGGGCCTTGACCTTGTGTCTCTAGCTGTGCTGTTTTTGAGATGAGGGAGCTACCTAAACTGATCTTCCAGTCAGCTGAGACAGCTGCTGCTTTGTCATTTCTGCCCTTGGACTTTGAAGGTCTTTTCCTCTCGGCTTGAATTGTGTGCGCACGCGTGTTTTAGGGGAAGGCAGAGAATTAGAGGAAACCTCTCTGGGTTTTTCCCTCTGAGTTTGCTGGCTTGAATCTCCTGAGCTATTCATTTCTTTAGAGCGGTTTCTTTCTCCGCCAGCATATTACCTCTGTTCAGCACTTAATCTTTCCATGATATGGGGAATATAACAGTGTTATGAAGGAATCCAGTTATTTTAACAGTGCAGAAACTTTTTTAAGATTTGACTTGCTTTCATTCAGTCATTTTGGAGGTTAAGAAGAAAGTGTAGATTATTCCTCAGAATACCCTCAACTTATGTCCTAAAGATGAATTTAATGCTAAAATGGACAGCAGCGATGTGCAATTATGAATTGTGGGCTTACACATATTTTCTACTGGTTATTTTTTTTTTTACATTACCATTATGCATTCTTTCTTGTATCATTGGAAGAAAGCTGTGTGAATGTAGAGATCATAAATCCAGCTCAAGCCATTCATTTTCATTGCTCTTGACCTTCATTAATTACCTTTTTAAGATGTGAATTTTCTCACATGGATGTTTAACCTTACAGAGAATTGCAGATGAAGTTTTAGGAAAAATTTGTTCAGTTGTTTGGGAGATATTTTCTGCAAAGGCAGAAAAAGTATTTGTCAGCCATTCAAAAAATTATTCAGATCTTCTGTTGTACTCAGAAACCTTGAAAATAGATCAATTTACATATGACATTTATTATAGTTATTTATAGTTTGATTTACAAAATATGCTCAGCATGCAAACTTGCTGGATGCACACTGAAAAAATGAATAGTTAAAGGGATTTTTAGCTAAAGATAAAATTTAAGCGGAGCTCTTGTTCAGCCAGGGTTGGTTGAAACATGTGCATATTCTTGAATTGGGTATGTTTTGTCTATAAAAGTGGTAAATGAATATTTCTTTATTAAATAAAATGTTAATAGATGAAGGCTCCAACTATCAGGCCTTACCTTTGTTTCTATTATGTCTTTTGAAAATTCTAATTTATATTAAGTAGAGCAGCACTGTAGGAAATAGGAGAATGACACAAGACAGGACTGGAATCCTCGATTTTAGTTAGGGAGATATGACTAGCGTGTGTGAATCCTTCATTGTTATAGGAAGGCAGTAAATAATCAGGAAATGCATTGTGAGGTGTGGGTTGTAACTACCCAAGAAATTCAGAGAAGGAAGAGAAGAATGTGGATTGGAATAATCAGAAGAGAAAACTAGTTGTGCGAAGTGGAATACAGATTCAAGCATTCTAGATTCATTTGGGTCTTCAAAAAAAAAAAAAATCCATCCTTTCCTTTCGTTGAATCCTCTCTAGAACTCCTTTTTCTTTCATCCTTTCTGTCTCTCACTTCTTTCTGATAGTCTCAACTCTTTCCGTCTCTGAGATTCAGATCTGTCTCTATGAATACCAAATTTTCTCTTTTCCTATGTTGACCCTGCTGTATATCACATTTGCTGAATTTTATAACTGGTATGATTACATTTTTTTTTTCAGACAGAGTCTCACTATGTTGCCCTTGGTAGAGTGCTGTCGTGTCACAGCTCACAGCAACTTCCAACTCTTGGGCTTAAGTGATTCCTTTGCCTCAGCTTCCCGAGTAGCTGGGGCTACAGGTGCTCACCATTATATCTGGCTATATATATTTTTTTTTTGTCGTTGTTGCAGTTATCACGGGTGGGGTTGGAACCTGCTAGCCTTGGTGTATGTGCTGGTGCTGTAACCACTGTGCTATGGGTGTTGAGCCTAGTGATTACATTTTTGATATATCTGTTTTTATTTTACTTATATTCAACATATTTTCCTTCTCAGTTTTTTCTTTCCTGATTTTAGTTTTTTTTTTTTTAATTGTTTGGGATTCATTGAGAGTACAAAGAATTAGGTTACACTGATTGCATTTGTTAGATACAGTTCCTCTTATAAGTGTGTCTTGCCCTCAAGAGGTGTGCCATACACCATGATCCCCCAGCCCTCTGTCTTCTCCCTTCTCCTTGCTTCATCCTTCCCCTTCTTGATTATCATTTTTTCTTTTTTTGAGACAGAGTCTCACTATGTTGCCCTCAGTAGAGTGCTGTAGTGCCACAGCTTACAGCAACCTCAAACTTTTGGGCTTAAGCAATTCTCTTGTCTCAACCTCCCAAGTAGCACTACAGGTGCCCACTACAATACCTGGCTATTCTTTTTTGTTGTTGTGTTGTTGTTGTTGTTGTTGTAGTTGTCATTGTTGTTTGATAGGCCTGGGCTGGGTTCAAACCTGCCAACCCCAGTTTATGTGGCTGGCGCCCTGGCCCCTGAGCTACAGACACTGAGCCTTGAGTTTAATTTTTAAACAGTATAACTTTTCTCAAGTTTTCTTCCCCCATATCTTTGTTGATATCCTTAATCATGTTAAACATACAGTAGAAAACTCCATAGTTGACCACCTCCTTAAGTTGATGTCATGTTCATAGCATGAACCAGACATGGACCACATGTACATATCAGTATAGTAGGCCTAGTCCTTGTGTTGACCACCTCCATATGTTGATCAGTTGGTTACAGTCCCTTGGGTGGTCAACTTAGAGAGGTTCTACTATAATTATTTTATGGTCTAATTTAACTCATTTGATAATCTGAATTTATTAAAGACTTAATTATGAAGCTTATTATATCCAGGGTAGATATATTTCTGGTATCTTTATAAAATATTGTATTTATAGTGGTGTATTTATAGTGGTTGAGCTCCAAGTTCATCTTCACTGGCACTTGTCCTCTGGGACTTCTGTATTGGGAATGGAGCCAATTCAGAGTTGTCTGACCTTCATGTTCTAAGGTATAATATTAATAACCAGGGACAAATTTTTATGTTGCTTTCTTGGATTAAGAGGTAGCATGTCACGTGACTAGTATAAATTCAAAGAAAAAATCTGTATGCAACCTAGACATGGGTATAGGCGTTCTTAGGGAGACTATTTTTTTTTTTTTACCCAATCCTTGGTCTGAGACATACAACTTTAAAAAAATATCTCCCAGTGTTGCTGGTTGGTTTGTTTTCTTCCCTAACCCATCCTTTTATGAGGGTGCATTTTAAAGAGTCCTAGCTTTAAGTAGAGGCCTGAATTTTAATCCCCATGCAAACAAAGAATCAATGGCCACCCCCTTCCCTGTCTTACGAAATGATGTCACCCTGAAGGCTTACCTCTACAGTTTTCAGCTCCTTTTTATTTTCTGGTATTTGAAAATTTTATTCTCTTGCATATTTATCTATACTTTAAAAAAAGGTTTTTATATTTTATCCAGCATGTTTAGATTGGATTGTAGAAGAAAGGTTTTCAGGACCCTTCTTTTCTTCCTAGAACCAGAGATGCTCATTCCTTACTATTTTCCCCATAAAGGATATTCCCAACCTTCTTATTCTATTGAGCTTCAGGTCTGCAAATATCCCTTTACTTTCCAATATTAGCAACGAATTTCTCTTTTGGGGGACATCTTTCTGTCTTCCTGAATTAAGCACAGATCTCCATTTTGAAAAGTTTTCACTTTCTCTTTGCCTTTTCTTATTTCTGACCTAATTCTTTTTGGCTTTTTTCACAATCGAAGCCCTTGATAGGATGTTCTATTACCCCATACTTTGTTAGCTGCGCTGTCTGATTACCAACTCATTTCTGGATTCTAACAATATGACTTTCACCTCCACTCCTCCCCACTGTCACCAATGACAACATATAAGCCATATCCAAAAGGCTTTTCTCCTCCCCTGGATCTCATTCTTTGTTGCTTCTCTGAAGCTTTTGTGTGGGTTATTTCCTGTTTTAAACCTTATTTCTCCGCTGCTCAGCCATGCTGCCGTTCCAATTCTCCTCTAGTTCTCCTCTTACATATCTGGCCCTCTGGCCTCTGACTTCTTCCTTGAATTCTTTTCTTCTCTTCATCCATTAAGTAGAGGTGGTTGATTCTGTGCTCTTATTTCTCTATGCTTTCTTCATGTCTGTGTCACTTTCTTTTTAAGCAGATGACTCACCAATCTCTATCTTTAGCCTTCTATCTCTTAAGCTAAAATTCTTGTTTTTCAGTTGTCCCTTAGATATTTTTTCCCGGATGTCCCACTGACATATCAGAATTGTTGGATTTTATGCCCGACTCATGCTTTTCTTTTTTAAAATAGTCCATTCTTCTGATTTACCTAATTCTGCCTGTGTTATCACTGTTCTCATGGGCATAAAAAATGATTAGAGAAAACTTTCATTCTGTTACATTTTTCTTTCCAATTTCTCTTTGATTTGTCCCCTATTTTTTCAGTCTTATTGTGTCTGTTCCTATTTGAACCATGTTTGCACTCTTTTTTTTTTTTTTTTGAGACAGAGCCTCAAGCTATCCCCCTGGGTAGAGTGCCATGGCATCACAGCTCATAGCAACCTCCAACTCCTGGGCTCAAGCGAGTCTCCTGCCTCCGCCTCCCAAGTAGCTGGGACCACAGG
>CAUYQV010035353.1:0-27353 GCA_963574575.1 Galagoides demidoff | reverse complement strand
CTCCTGCCTCCGCCTCCCAAGTAGCTGGGACCACAGGCGCCCGCCACAATGCCCGGCCATTTTTTGGTTGTAGCCATCATTGTTGTTTGGCGGGCCCGGGCTGGGGATTCGAACCCACCACCTTAGGTGTACGTGGCTGGCGCCTTAGCCGATTGAGCCACAGGCGCCAAGCCACTTCTCTGTGTTTCAAGGTCCTTATCTGTAAGAGAGGATGCTAAGTGAGAGTAAAATGCTTAGATCAGGATCTGGCACATAAACCACACAAGCCTGTGGTAGGTAGATTCAGTTCCCACCTAACCTGCCCTTTGGAGGAGATTGTATCTTTTATCAAGATGTAAGATAGACAGTGTCCTGTCCTGGCAGCCTGAGCCCTGGAAATTCAGGCAACTGCTAGAGAGGGCTTTGGAGCTACACAGCCAAACTTCCTAATAGGCTGTCCTCCTGCCTCTGCTAAAGTGGAGGTGGGAGCTGCCAGGGCAAGGAGGATGGTCACACAGTAGGAGCTTGGGCCCAGGTACATACCCCCACCCTACCCCAAGGGCAGTAGGTGCACCCTCTTGGCACTGCCTCATCTCCACCCTGGGCCTCATTACTGGACCACCTGAGATCTGAGAAATGGCTTTCCACACCTGGGCTCTACCATCTGCTGTGTCTTCTGTCAGCTCTGTGGGCAGGCAGGTCCTTCCTGGCAGGCTAGGAATGCCAGCAGGGATAGCTCTGGGCAGTGGCTTTCTGGGAGGCCTGACCTTTGGCTCATCTGACAGTCCTGACTTGCCTGTTTCCTGTGATAAGGCCCAAGGGAAAAGGCTTTGCAAAGCTTCGGTTTCCACTCCCTGGGTAACTTAGAGATACCACCCAGTTGGGAAATAACAGTGGCATGTTGATATCTGACCTCAAAACCTTTCATACCTCAGAGGAGCGAGGTCACATTCTTCATCCCCAAAGGCTGAAAAGCTGGAACTCTGAGGGGCTTCTGGCTCAGGTTCTTCTATTTCCAATGCGAAAGTTGCTAGGAGGTCCAGGCAGAATGAAGACGTCCCCCAGATCCCCCAAGACCAAAGCTACCTACCTCTAGGAGTAGGTTGGCACCTGGCCAGGTAAATCCTCTTCCCTGGCACTAGGTGACTCCTTGCCATGAACAGGTGGAATAAGCAGGATGTCCACTCCTGGGCTGACGCTGCTTCAGCAGCTAGCCTGTTTCATCTGCACAAGGAGGGTATCAGCCTGCTCTGTCCCTTCCATAGCTGACTCTGACCTCGGGATGCCACAATGCATAACTCAAAGGATGAATAGGAAGGTGCCTTGCCAGTAGTTAACCATCTTTGTGGATGGGACACTTTCTAATCCATGTTATTAATAGAGCTCCCATAGTCACAAGCAGACCCTTGCTTCACCCACACCCCAACACCTCCAGCACCAGCCTGGCAGTCCTTCCAAGGTCCACACATGGAGGCAGAGGGCCTATGAGTTCTTTCCATGTTTCCAGAAACCTCACAGAGTTGTGTATTTTCTTTTGATAAGGACATAAAAGTCTGACTCAAACATTATGTGAAATGATAATAACTCAGGTGTAGTGGGTTGGCTTATGTCCTTCCAAAAAGATATGGTCAACTCCTAACCCCTGGTACCTGTAACTGTGATCTTAAGCGAAGAAAAAAAGGTCTTTGTAAATGTAATCAAGTTAAGGTGAGATTATAGGTGTTAGGGTGGGCCCTAATCCAATGATGGGGTCCTTACAAGAACAGAGCACTTTGAAATGTTATTAATTTTATTTATTTATTTTGAGACAGAGTCTCAAGCTGTTGCCCTGGGTAGAGTGCTGTGGTGTCACAGCTCACAGCAACCTCAAACTCTTAGGCTCAAGTGGTTCTCTTGCCTCTGCCTCCCAAGTAGCTGGGACTATAGGTGCCCACCATAATGCCCAGCTATTTTGTTGTTTTAGCTGGCCCAGGTAGGGTCTGAACTTCCTAACCTCAGTGTATGTGGCCGGCGCCCTACCCATTGAGCTACAGGAGCACTTTGGACACAGAGACTCAGAGATATAGAAACCTAGAGAGAAGAACACTTGCAGAATATGGAGGCAGAGAGGAGAACAACGCATCTATAGGCCACAGAACACCAGGATTGCTGGAGACATCAGAAGCTGGCAAGAGTCCTGGGACAGTCTTTATTGCAGAACCACCACAGGAAGCATTCCTGCCTTGATGATCTCAGATGTCTGCCCTCCCAAACTGTGAGACAAGAAATGTTTACTGTTTGAAGCCCTCATTGTGGTACTTTGTCACAGCAGCCCCAAGAAACGAATATGTCAGGGTTACTCAGAGCTTCCTGTTGGCAGCTACTCTGTGTCTCTGCTTGGTATGAAGTGAAAAGGAGCTAATTAATTAATTAACACTTGCAGTGCAGCTCAGCGCCTGTGGCTCAAGTGGCTAAGGCGCCAGCCACATATAACTAAGGTGGCGGGTTCGAATCCAGCCCAGGCCCACCAAACAACAATGACGGCTGCAACCAAAAAATAGCCAGGCATTGTGGCAGGCACCTGTGGTCCCAGTTACTTGGGAGGCTGAGGCAGGAGACTCACAAGCCCAGAAGCTGGAGGTTGCTGTGAGCTATGATGTCAGCAGTGCTCTACCCAGGGGGACAGCTTGAGGCTCTGTCTCAAAAAAAAAAAAAC
This sequence comes from Galagoides demidoff, assembly GCA_963574575.1. NCBI lineage: Eukaryota > Metazoa > Chordata > Mammalia > Primates > Galagidae > Galagoides > Galagoides demidoff. Next base: position 24,679 of record CAUYQV010035353.1, on the reverse strand, counting down.
ACTTGCAGTGTGTTTGGTCCATGAAATCTTTTCCTAAGGGGGGCAGTTCATGGAGGAAGAATGATAAAAGGGACCCAGGGTGGAGCAAAAGGAACCCACAACACACGGAGTCTCTGCTAGTGGAGTCTGAGTCCCATGAACCTAATGCTGAGGAGAACATTCTGGTGAAACTGAGACGCCCCAGTTCTCTGGGGTGGAGGTGTTATGAGAGGAGAGAGGGCTGGATGGAGGACCTGGCAGGGACAAGGGACAGAGGAGGCCTCCCAGCCCTTGTGCTGTGCCTGGCGCTCACTGGGCTGTCCTGGGATGACTGGGGCTAGAGGCTGGACTTTAGTCCCACTCCATAGATGGAGCAACTGAAACCCAGGTCCTGCCATTGCTCAGGAGTCTGCAAGAGTCACCCAGTGCAGAAACCAGGGTTCAGCCTAATTCCACTGGCCACTCCTCCTTCCTTCCCTCCCTCCGTTCCTTTCTCTTCCTCCTTCCTTCTTTCCCTCCTTTCCTTTGAGTGAAGCAGGGATTTTTTTTTCTTGAGACAGTCTCACTATGTTACCCTCAGTAGAGTGCTGTGACATCACAGCTCACAGCAACCTCAAATTCTTCGGTTCAAGTGATTTTCTTGCCTCAGCCTCCCAAGTAGCTGGGACTACAAGCACCCACCACAATGCCTGGCTATTTTTTAGTTGCAGTTGTCATTGTTGTTTAGCAGGCCTGGGCCAGGCGTATGTGGCCAGTGCCCTACTCACTGAGCTACCAGTGCTGAGCCTGAAGCAGGGTTTTTGAGCAAAAGACAGCCATAAGAAAGTCTGTAAGAAGGGACCCCTGAGGTCTGAGCTGTTTGGAAGCATTTGGCAGGAACATCTCAAAAGAAGGAGGGACAGTGGGCCAGGAGTTCCCCAGGGTCTATCTTCCAGACCAGGAAAGTGGTTGGTAGTTTGGTGTGTGGAAGTCAGGAATAGTTGACTGAACTATTCACTGAATAGTTGTCCCATGACTGACCTGTAGGTCACTAGGAGAGAGGCCAGGCCCAGCTGAGTGTGCCCAGGCCTGGACAGGGCCTCCAGATGCTGGGGCGGAAGCCAAAAACAATGGAATTCCCTGTGTTTGGACCCTGTCCAGAGAGGTTCACATTCTCCATGGAATTGGCAGGGAGGAGAGAGAGCTGGAGGGATGGGCCTCCCTGGCGCCTGCTAGACTGAAGCTGGACAATGCTTTGGCTGCACAGCCAGCCCCATGGTCAGCTTACCACAGTCACCTGGCTGAGTAGGAGTGCTGCTTTCAAACTGGCCACTGGAAGACAGGAGGAACGCTAGCCTGCATGGTCTGGTCCTCAAGAGGGCCACAGAGTGAGCCACCTGTAGACTGAGCCAGAGTGAGTATGTGTGCACCTCTCACATTTCTGGAGTCACCTAGCAAGCTGCCTTACCTACTCCAGAAAGCCACTGAGAACCAGGAGACCAGCGAGGATGGCCTCTGAGCTGCCACAATACTGTCCCAAGTCCCGGCACTCAAGTTGATTATCTCACTCAGAGCCTCCTTACTCTTACTTGGCACATAATGCTATGAAGCCTGGGTCTCTGAGTCCCAACCTCAACGTAGATCAAAAATAGCACTCTGAAGGAGTCAGCCATAGGCTTGGTATGAAAAGTGACAGCCAGAAAGGAGATGGGTACTTCCATCAGAAGGACTCCCACAAAAAGGAGTCACAGTGATGCCTTTCCTGTGGTGCAAGGTGATCCTCCTACAACCTCGCATTCCCTTATCTACCCACCTTGGCCCAGCAACTCAGTTTTGTTGAGGTGAGGGTTGTCTGGAGAGTCATGAGGCTCTATCAGGCTTTGCCTACCCACTATGGCCCTGTGGGGGACCCATGTCATCTACCAGGGATTTAGTGTCCATTGAGCCCAGTTTTCCTATTTTAAAAATGGGAAAATTGAGGCTTTAAGAAGGAAAGAGTCTCACCTCCAAACCGCAACCCTGATCCATCAGGAAAATGGGAAAATACATTCATGGCTTTCTTCCTGAAGGAGGGAGTGACCCTGAATGAGAACAGGCACTGACTTCCACACACCAAACTTCAGCCAGGCACTCAGTGTTCACAGTCCAGGAGGGAAGCACTACCATCCTCACTTTACAGATGAGGATACTAAAATCCAGAGGGAGAAATGGCTCCCCAGGACCTCGAGCCAGGAAGAGAGTGGCAGCATCACCCTCCATAGCTGTAAGGAAGTTGGTCTGACCCTTGGCTCTCAGAAGGCCATCTATGTTGTACCCAACAGGTGTGCCTTTGTTTAGGGTGGGGACTGGCTGTGCCAGAAAGACCACCCTAAATGATTTGGGATGGGGGCTTTGGGTCAAGCAGCATTATTCAACCAGTAACCACATGTGTAGTCAGTCCATCCGCTTATGCAATGAAGCCCCAAAAGAGATTCTGGATGCCAAAGTGCAGGGAGCTCCCCTGGTTGGCAATGATTCCCAAGCCTTGTCACATATTGATGCTGGCAGGGCAGTGCATCCTGAGGACAATAGAAGCTTTGTATCTGGAATCTCTCACATCCTGCCCCCTGAATCTCTTTCTTTGCTGGTTTTATAATATCCTTTCCCTGTAATAAGCCATAATCATAAGTGTAGCAGCTTTCAGGGGGCTTTCTGGGTCCTTCCAGCAAAATATCACACCTGAGCGTTGTCTTGGGGATGTCCCAGAACTTAATTTGATGTCAGAAATGAGGTGGTCTTGGGGACTGTGTCCTCAGACTTTTGGCTGGGTAGCCATAAGGCCAGGCCACAGTGTACTTTCATGCCCAGAGCTTCAGATAATCCTCACTCAAGACAACCAACATCTTTCCCTGTTTTGCAGAGAAGTTCAGAGAACTAGGTACAGAGACAGGCTGGAAACCTCAGTCTTCTTTCATTCCTGGTCCAGTTCTCCAGAGCAACTCACTGAGTAATGAGTTTTTGAAAGTTATCTGTTGCTGCACAGTGAGCCACCTCAGATCATGGTGGTTTTAAACCACCATCACTGTATATATTCATGATTCTAAGGGTCAGCAATTTGAGCTCAGCTGGCTGACTCTTCTGCTGCTATTACCCGAGTCACTCACACACCTGCAGTCATGTGGCAGCTGTTGGTGCTATAAGCTGGATCATGTGGCCCCAGCAGGCTAGCTCAGGCTTCTTCACTTGGCATCTCAGGATAGCAAGAGAGCAAAAGCCCTGGAGCAGGAATGCTTTTCTGCTTGTGTCACATTTCATCACTCTCCATTGGCTAGAGCTAGCCACGTGGCCAAGCCCGGGGACACTGGGAGAAAACAACACAAGAAACGAACAGAGGGCCATGTGGTTCACTAGGGGCTGCAGCTATGACAAACTTGATTCAGTGAACTTTTCAGACAGATGACAAAAGACTTCTTGATGTTCTGGTGCTTTCAGGGAAAGTTCTCTCTGATGAGTTCTCTCTTGGTCTGAGCTGAGCTGGGAGAGGATATTCATCAAGGCCCAGGCCATGTCATTTCTTCCTGGCAGCCTAAAGAACCCACTCCCAGGAGCAGTGAGAGGAACACCTGGCTGCTCTGTGAGCTAGAACTGGTATTGGTGACAAAGGCTGGCTGAGAAGCTGCTGAGTGGGCTGCCAGCCCCAATACCCTGAGTGTGGTGAAAGAAAATGTCTTTTGTGGGCCTTCAGAAACAGTTCAACATTGGATATGAAGGGGCTAGAGCTCCAGCCTGGTGCTGGGGCAGTGACAGGGTTGGGGAAGTTGGGGTACAGAGTCTCACTTTCCCCTCTTCAGTCTGGCCAGCTGCTCTCACAAGACACGCAGGCTGTCACAGGCTTGAGCTACCATGGTTACATTATTCCTCTTCCTTGTGCAAAGACCTCTGGACCAGGTGATTCTCCAAGCCTCAGTTTCCCCAGCTATAAAAGGATAGTCACACTTCCCTTCCTGGGTAGAAAAGGGGTGCCCAAAGCCAGGCCCTATATAACCTCAAGTGGCCTGCCCCAAGTCCCCTTGGGGGTTCTTGTCCTCAACGTGTAGCAGCCACTGTGTCTGCATGTGTCTTGCCCTACATCTTCTAGGTTTAAAGCCTGGATCAGGCAAACCTTGTTCCCCTATATGGAAGAGGAGGGCCTGAGTAGGCCTCCCTGGCTTCTTTTGTGGTCAGGGTGGGGTCCAGGTTGCTGGGTTAACCCCAAGTCTCCCTCTCCAGGCTGGCAGCCTCTCTTGGCCTCTGGAGACCTCCTGTTCCCCCCACCCCACCCACTGCTCCTGCTGGGCTGGGCTTTGGTGCCTCAACACTATCTTCAAGGTAGGGAGCCTAGGAGGGCCTCTAGCACCCCAAAGGGCATTCTCAGAAGGCTGGCACCCTGGAACCCTAGCTCAGTGTGGTAGAGAAGCTCTATGCTTGGAAGTGGGTAAGCAGGCCAGACCTCTACAAGCCCCTCCCCTGCCCACTTCCTAGGAGAAGAATGGAAGATTCTAGAAGCTGCTCTGGTAATGGCATTCTTGCTCAGAAGGGTTCTTCTCACATCAGGAAGCTCTAGAGGCAAGAGGTGTGGGCCCTTCCTTAATAGTGTGAAGACCTTTGGGTCCCATCAAGGAAATCCCTCAAGGCACCAACACTTACCCCTAGGGCAGGGACTCCTCTGGGAGCACCCAGTGCCAGCATGGATGCAGGAAGGGCTCTCTAGCTCTCTGCCTAGTTCATACTTTAAGGCTGACCTCAGCTCTGGCAGGAAGTATTGCAGCCTGGACTTAAGAAAGGAAGGTCCTTGCTCAGGGTCCCTCAGGGTCAATAAAGATCACACCTTTTAACTTAAGCATCTTGCTGGCTTCCCAGGGCCTTGGGACCAATCCAAAGTCCTCCCAAGACTAGTCAAGCCTCCATGCCTGCCACTGGGATGGCCTTAGGTGTGTCTCCCCAGGTGCAGGGCAGACAGGGATAGGAGGGGAGCAGGTGGAGGCTTCTGGAAGCAAGGCCATGGTGGTTGTGTGTTTCTGGAATGAACATTATCTTGCTTTTACTGAGGTCCACCAGCTGGCACAGGCCTACCCACTAGCTCACAGCCCTCTCCCTCAGAGACACACTCAGTATACCCATTTCTAGGTGGGGAAACTGAGGCTCACCCCAAGTTGCCCACCAGGATAGGTAGGCTGGATCCAGGGCCCAGATTCTTCTGCCTGTAGGTCTGGGGACCCCTTTCTCCCGAGATTTCCCAGCCAGCTCTGCAGCATGGCAGTGGGGACAGAGGGGACCCCATCCTCTCTGCTCTTCAGGGTCTCTTAAGTGAAGAGAGGCTTGCAGCAGGAGGAGGGTGAAGGGATGGTGGGAATGGCTCTCCTGAGGCTGCTTCCTGCCTGGTCAGCCCTCTGCGCAGCCTGTCCTGTCACCTCCCTGGGGGGCTGTGAAAATGTCTGAACTCTCCATAGATGGCTCATATGGGGGTTCCTCATTAGCCTCTGAACCATCAGCGCCCCTGCTCCCAGCTTCCCCTACTGAATGTAAATCCCACCTGCCTTGCTCCTATTCCCGCTGCCCCTGGTCCACCATGTATGTGCAGCCACCTCAAGGCCCTGTCTACATCTCAGGGTGGAGGCCTCACTCCCTTTCCTTCTGGGCTGAAGCAGAAGGTCTTCTAGGCCTGGAAGACACTCCATCCCTACCCACTCAGCCCCAGCCCCCACTCTCATTTCTGAGAGGGAACAGCCAGTTCCTGACCCCATAGCTACTGTCCCCTTGAGTCCCTGGCACCTAGGCCAGTGGATATTTGCTGAGTAAATTAATTTATTTTCTGGACTCAAAGATCCAGTTCTCACAGAGCTCAGTCTAGCAGCATGGTTCAAATAAACTTTGATAACATGTACAAAGTACCTTCCCTGCATGGTGTATGGTACACTGCACACATGCACTAAATATTAAAACAGACAAATGTACTAGGTTTTGTGAGACACAAAGAGAGGGGTGCTGATCCTGAAGGGCTTGTCAGTGAGGGGTGTTTGGGCTGGCAGGAGGGGGAGGACATGCCTGGTTGCAGAAACAGTACTTTGAGGGCCAGCTCTGGGGAGGTGTGTGGTCATGCTGTGTGGGGTGGGGCCTAGAGTAGGTGGCCAGCTTGAGGTACCAATGGACCCGTGATGCCCAGCAAGGGGTTGAGGCTCATGCAGTAGCAGTGTGAAGACCAGTGACAGCCTTGACTCTGGAATCAGGGTGACTTGAGGGGGGTACAAGGTTTCTCTACACTTAAAAAAACATAATGTGCTAGATATTTTATTTTTATTTTTTGAGACAGAATCTCACTGTCACCCTGAGGTTGAGTGCTATGGGATTATAGTTCACAACAACCTCAAACTCTTGGGCTCAAGGAATCCTCTTGTCCCAGCCTCTTGAGTAGCTGGTACTACAGGCGCCCACCACAACGCTCAGCAAGTTTTTCTATTTTTAGTAGAGATGGGGGTCTTGCTCTTGCTCAGGCTGGTCTCAAACTCCTGAGCTCAAGCAATCCATTGGTCTTGGCCTCCCAGAGTGCTAGGGAGGGTACTTTTTTTTTTTTTTTTTAACAGAGTCACTTTCTTGCCCTTGGTAGAGTGCTGTGGCCTCATAGCTTACAGCAACCTCAAACTCTTGGGCTCAAGCATCTTCTTGTGTCAGCCTCCCAAGTAGCTGGGACTACATGTGCCTGCCATAATACCCAGCTATTTTTTTTTTTTTTTTGAGATAAAAGTCTTAGTCTCCCTTGGTAGAGTCCTATTGTTATCATAGCTCATAGCAACCTCAAACTCTTGAGATCAAGTGACTCTCTTGTCTCAGTCTCCCAAGTAGCTGGGACTAGAGGTACCTAGGTACCCATCACGATGCCCAGCTATTTTTTGAGACTTTTAAGATGGGGTCTTGCTCTTGCTCAGGCTGGTTTTGAATCTGTGAGCTCAGGCAATTCATCCGCCCCAGCCTCCCACAGTGCTAGGATTACAGGTGTGAGCCACCGTGCCTGGCCAATGCCTAGCTATTTTTTTTAGAGTTGGGGTCTCCCTCTTGCTCAGGCTGGCCTTAAACTTGTGAGCTCAGAGTGACAGGATTACAGGTGTGAGCGACTGAGCCTGGCCTTTTTTAATTAAAAGTATCATTTTGAAAAGGAAATGGCGGCTGGGCGTCTGTGGCTCAAGCGGCTAAGGCGCCAGCCACATACACCTAAGGTGGCGGGTTTGAATCCCCAGCCCGGGCCCGCCAAACAACGATGGCTGCAACCAAAAAATGGCCGGGCATTGTGGCGGGCGCCTGTAGTCCCAGCAACTTGGGAGGCTGAGGCAGGAGACTCGCTTGAGCCCAGGAGTTGGAGGTTGCTGTGAGCTGTGATGCCATAGCACTCTACCCAGGGGGATAGCTTGAGACTCCATCTCAAAAAAAAAAAAAAGGAAATGGCCAGCATGGAAGAACTAGTGGAGTGTGTGAAGGAAACAGTGGGAGAGTGAGAGCCCCTACAGTGGCAGGAAAGGGTGGCTGTGGCCTTGGGAATGGGTGCAGTGGGGGCCAGAAGCTGTGAGCTGGTTTTTGGGTCTGGCAGGCCAAAGCCAAGGGTTGTACAAGGCTCTGCTTCCTTCTGGGATGGTTCAAATATAAGGAGAAGATTTTCCCTCAAAAAATTATTATCCTTTAGAAAGAAGGGATCTACCTTCTTAAGTCATTAGAAAGTATTACATAGTGTGAGGCTTTCAGTTTATTTTTTTCTTTTTATGGTTTTTGGCCGGGGCTGGGTTTGAACCCACCACCTCCATCATGTGGGACAAGTGCCCTACCCTTTTGAGCCACAGGCACTGCCAGGCTTTCAGTTTATTTTGACAGTCATGGTATGTCTGAGGACTGAGCCTGAACGCCAGAAGCAATGTTGCAGAGGTCACCTGGAAGGATAGTAGAAGTAAACTCACCTCGGATTAGTTCTTATTCCAGGGGCAGAACCTCACATTTGTGAGCACTGGATGTCCCTGTGAAATAGCCTTTAAAAAGTTACTAAAAATACAGCCAGTGGTTATGTTGTGGAGATGTAACTGTAAAATTATGACACCAATGTTCCAACAACAGTGTGTCCCATGCAGGTTTTTAAATTACCATCGGGGTCTCAAATGGCTTAGAGGGAAGCTGAGATGACAAGTACTAGAAACGACCTTAGAGAACTCAAAATGTAGTGACGAAGGTGCAAATGTATGGACCAGGTGCTTGAGAGCTCCAACAGTAGAATATTTCTAGATCAATGTCTTATTTTAGATATGATTTTAAATATGGATGATGGATGACCAAATTAAACATTAATTATTAGCAAGTTGGCGTTTGACAATTTCATATGCTTATAAAAATTCCACATTTTCAAGTTGGCCAGACATGATTTTTTTCAGTGCAAGCTGGCTGGCATTGAAAGTGTGTGTGTACACGTGTTTGTGCATATATGTATGTGGGTTTGTGTGTGCATGTGTTGTTTGAGTGCATGCAAGTTTGCCCATGTGCATGTATTTGCATGTTGGATACAGGTGCTTGCAGTGCACATCTATGTGTATGTCTGTGAGCATGCATTTGTGCATGGATGTTTATGCATGTGTTTTGTGTATGCTTGCATTGTTTGAGTGGGTGTGTGTGCATGTGTGCATCTGTGTGTGTTTGCACTCGTGCACTCGTGATTTTGTGTGTGTGTTGTATGCAGTGGTATGGCACATTTAGGAGTTGCGTTTTGCCAGGCTGAGTCACACAACCTTGCTGCAGACATGGCAGCAGAGTAGGGCTGCTGAGGATATAACCTCAGTGGGCGCTGGTGACTGCTATACTGAGCAGGTGGGGGAGTTGGTGACAACCATGTGGCTTGTGATGTTGTTACTGGACAGGGAGCAGAGTTGAGGGTGCCCGAACAAGCAGAGTTAGAGGCATATGAGACATGCATGATACTTAGTGGGACAGGCAGGTGAGGGCACTGAGGATGGACCCCTGGGGACACCACACTTAACAGAGGCGGAGTAAGGGGCTCAGGGCCAAAGGAAGAAAAGGAGGAGAAAAATCCCTGAAGCAGAGAGGTGAGTGATGAGTGGTGACAGAGAAGGAGCTGAGTCAAGTCCAGGCACAGGCAGGGGCTAGGAAGGAAGCCTGAGAAGGGACGGGGTGGGTGAGGCTGTTGACAGCAGGGAGCAGGCCCCTTTTGCATTTTATGTGAGCTTTGCCCTCTGCCCACCCACTTGCCCAGTCTCTGCTTTCATTGCTCTGGAAGCCAGGCCCGAACAGGAAGGGCTCGGAGGAAGTAAGCCCCACCCCAGGCCTTGTGGGTAGCAGCCATGGGAGCATCGGGATAACACTGGACTCCTCTGAATCTCAGGCTTGGGGCTTAATTAATGAATTGCTCAGGGACATTCCCTCCTCTTATTCAGAAAGGGCCACAGCACCATGGAAACTTCCCCCAGGTTCCTTAGGCAGGCAACATCGAATGGGCCTGGCACTCACTAGGAGCCAATGAGAAGGTGTTGGCTGAGGGCCATGAGCTCGCTCCCACGCAGACGTGCCAACCTGTGCCTCAGCCTCCTCATTCGTATTCTGAACCCAATAGCAGAGCTAAAAGGGAGGGATTCAGATCCTTTTTTTCTCTGTACCCTAGGGACCCTGGAGGAATTTCATATTTAAAATCATCTTGGCAAGACCTAGGGTGCCTCTCAAGGGTCTTTAAGGAGGCCCAGGTGCTCCTTCCTCAGAGGCCAAGCTGGCTCTGCTTATCAACTGAGAATGCTCCAGAGCACCAAAATCCACTGGCAGGATTTGAGGGAGGGGCCTCTATCTGTATGTCTCTGCATATGCGCGTGGATGTACCCTGAGCCAAGGCTGGGTGGAGGCCGATGTTGGACCTCCTCTCTTCTCCTCTTGCCAGTTACAGCTCAGAAGCCCCCATGGCTGCCTCCTCTGCTCTTAGATCTAAGCCTCACGAGGAGGTTGCAGCTAGTGGCAGCAGGCTTGTGGTTGGGGTCATCTGGTGCACTGTGCTCTCCACTGTCATGAGCCCCTTAAGGCCATACCAGCATCTCTGCAAAGCCCAAGTTTCCAAATGAACCATCTGTCAACAAGACACACGGGTGATTGGAGTATGACAATGGGCTCAGGAAAATGCCAGAGCCCACATGTAAGGACTACAGACAAACTTGACCTGGGATTTAAGGGCCCAGGGCAGGCAGGCACATAGGAACAGCCACAGATGCACCTTATTCTGTGCTATAAAATATTGGAAAACAAGCCCACATATCAACACCATTTTTTTTTTTGTCCTTGCCATCTGTGTTTGAGTTTTTTTTTTTTTTTTTTTTTCAGTTTTTGGCCAGGGTGGCCTTGAACCTGCCACCTCTGGTATATTGGTCTGGTGCCCCACTCTTTTGAGCCACAAGTGCCGCCCTGTGTTTGAGTTCTAAGTTAATTATTCCTTCCCTGCTCCTGAAACAAAAATTAAATAGAATTTGAAGATATCTTCACACACATACATTTTTGTTTCTCGGTGCTCAAGTCCTCAAGTGTGTCCAAAGAACAGAAATTCAAAGAGGGCCTGGGTGTTGACATATGCATCAGAATTCACGCATGGCAAGAAGCTGGAGGTGTGATCTAGCTGCCTCTCCAAGCCTGTGCTGTAACCAAAATAAAATGCCAGAAGCCCAAGAAAACTGGGGTTTTGAAGCAGATCAGGTTCACTTAGTGCTTGTGTATCAAGAACTACTGCAAAAGTACACCTGGAGGTGATTAAAAAAGTGAAGCCTCTGCAGGGCAATGGGGAAAAGTACCCTGCAAAACAACTTTCTACTTACAAAGGCCAATAATGAGTAGTGCAAAAATGAAAACCTCATACCTTCCAAAAGCTTCATGTATAAATTATGTATAAAATTAGAATGCTAAATAAAAAAGACCAGTAGATTTACTCCTTCTTCTCCTAACCCATCTTGATAGTTTCCCATTTCAGCTTCCAGATGTAATTTCTCTTGCTTTCAAGGATGCTTACCCAGCCATGGTCTGTACCAGACGGGGTAGCTGGCATGGGTCGTGGCTGTCAGCAGGCCCTTGGGAACACAGAGCTGGCCCAACCCATAGCAAAGACTCTCTGAACCACATGAGAGCAAATACTGCTTCCAAAACCAAAAAGAGATTTTGCAATTCGTTAAGACAGGGTGTAATAAAGTTTTTATTCAGATCTTGAAGGTTATTGGTGCTTTCCCCAGAAGCTATTTATTTCTGAAAAATGAGGCAAAGTTCTGCTGTACTTATCTTGGTAGATCTCAACTAGGATGGTCTATCTTTTCCTAATTCAATCGGTTTTTTGCAAAGAAGGTTTCTGGTTCATCTGAGGGATGGAGAGCACAGTTCTCAATTCCCTTTTAGAAGACAAAAATAGACATTCATCAGACAGAACCCTGCCAGTGCATGTGGGCAGGGCCATTGCCTGTTTGACAGAGTCCCTCCCTAATACATAGACAAAGAGGAAACAAAAGCCCCTACCATAGCAAGCTGCCTTGTAGGTCAGAATTCAGCCCTGGTTGACTCTGCCTCCTCATCTCCAAGGCAGGTCACCATTGGAGGCCTGGGGGACTGACTAGGGTCTTGCCAGTTTTCTTTGGCCCTCTTGCCCCAGTGGGCCACTCAAGCCCTGTCCCCACCAGCTGAGGGTTGGCATGCTTCTCTCTGGGTTCATGCTACCTGGAAACTTGCTGCAGAAAGGCACCTGCCACCTGCTTTGTGGCCCAGCATGTGCACCACATTCTGCCTCCTTGTTGCTCTTTTCAGTGGCCTGGGTGGTCCCAGCCCCTCCCAGTACTTTCTCCTTAGCCCCACTGGTGGGTAATGTGACTAAGGGATACTGGGGGTAGCAGCACTGCCTGGCATCTTCAGTAGAGTGACAGAAGAGTCTGTTCTGAGCCTGGGGTATCCTTTCTTCCTGTACTGGAGGAGCAGAGTACACTGGGTGAACAGCATCCTATAAGGGCCTGTATGGGCTGTGCCCCATTACAGTCCAGGGATGACCCAGAGACCTCCAGACAGTGCCTGCTGGAAGAGCAGTGGGCAGACGGGACAAGCCTCCATACACATCTGGTCAGGTGCACCTGCAGCTACCACTCCTTTACAGAGACCAACTTCAGCAGCACCCAGTGAACAGGTAGGGCTGCTGCCAGTGCAATGGGGCCAAGGTATAGGGAGATTTTCACATCTTCTGTGACTCCTTGTTTACTGGGCATGGGATGGACAGAATATGTTTTTTTTTTTTTTTTTAAAGTTGGACTACCTAAGAGCCCCTAATAACAGGTAAAGTTTTGTTACCCTTCTTAAATTCAAGGTGATGTGGCGGTGAAAATCAGGGCAGCATGAGCAACATGTGCCACTCAATCTCTACCCAGAAGTGCATAAATACACTTTGGCACTTAACGGGTCTGCTTTGGCATTTAACAGTGAAGTTGAGGTCTGTCTCCCAAACTCAGCTCATCCAGTCTCCCACAGGGTTGTTTGTCTTGCTACCTTCACAGACCCCACCCATGGCTCTAGCAAGCTGGCCTGGCATGGGGGACCTGCTTCTCCATGACCAAGCACAGGAAAAAGTGGCCTGTCCTACAGAGTAGCACCTAAACAGGAAGGCGGGTACCGGGTACCCTATAAGCATGCCTATCCCTGAAGTGTTGGGGGATCACTGTAGCAAAAACCATGCAGTGTTGGGGGAATCACACAGCAGCCATGCAGGCTGCCCCAGCAAAGGGCCTGGTGATCAGCACTAGACATTCAATATCAGTTGAAGACACAGGCTTGAGGTATTGTTATTTACTGAGGTAGCTTCAAGACAGAATGTTTGCTAATAGATCAACAGTGCTGCATCAAAGGAGGACAAACAGGAAATTCATATATTTACAATTCTCAGGGGCATTTTCTTGGTGGAGTCAAGTGCATTGGCTGACTTTGACCTTGTTCTCAGCTCTGCCCACTTGCCAAGCCCCTACCATTATGTGCACAGAAAGGCCCTCCAGACACCACACAGAGTCTGCTCTAGGGCCTCCTTCCCCAGCACCCTCTACTCAAGCAGAGATGCTCCTGATGGCAAACTGATCTTCCCTCAATAGCTAGAACTCTAGGCCACTAGTTCCTAAGAGTGAGCACACGGATAAAATGAGGGAGGGAGGGACAGAATCAATGACTCCTCCTAAAACATGCAGGAACCTGTTACTTCCTTGGTGCTTCATGGCTAGACTGGCTCCTACAGACATGTATGTATCCTTGAGCCTGGAAACAAGGAGTGGATGGGGGAACAGATCCACATGGATAGAATGAAGGTTAGGAATTCAGTCAGGTTACCCATCAGTTTAGCAGGAAAAAAAAAAAAGAAAAAAGAAATTGATTTGGCAGCCCACAGTTCAAATGAAGAAAAAAAACAAGCCAAGCCCTTGGCTGAATTTTTTCTACCTAGTGTATAGAGGAGAAAGTGGCCAGGCAGTGGATTGCAGGGCCATGGAAGTCCTTCTGCTTTGTACGACCCAATCTCAGAGTGAAAGAAAGATGACAGGGCTGGGCTGGGGCAATCCTGCAGCCTCCTACTTGGCAAGCTGACAAGGCCAAGGTCCTATCTCCTGGCCAGAGCCTCACTATGCAGGCAGCTCACTGCTCAGCTGCCCCTGAACACTGTGCAGGTCTCAAGCTCAGCCTGATGTCCCCTGAGGTTGACATCAGAAACCTACCATGTGGAAGAGGATCAGGTGTTCTATTGGGGAAGAGGAGAATCCTGAGGGTGGGCAGCACCCTCAAGACAATCCATCAGTTTAGTCTATGGAAGAACTTTCTGATGTCAGCTGTCTCTTAAGATGGACAACCTTGCATGGGAGAGAAAGAGCTCTCAGGTCCTAAGTGGCTCAAGCTGAGAGCTGGTCTATCCTGGCAGAGATTCTGCAGAGGAAATTTAGATACCAGACTTGGGCTGGACAGGAGTCCACTTACCCCTGAAGTCCTGCCCAAGTCTAGGCTTTTTACTTTTACTCACCAGACCAAGGCTAATCTCACAAACAGGCAAAAGACCAAAACAGTGAGCTCCTAATAGGAACTCCATTGCAAACAGCTCCAGCCACCAGCTTCGGAAGGGTTCAGCACGCCCAGTGTGGAGTCTATGGCCTGTACAGCAGCCACCACACATCAAGGATCTGGGGGACTGTTTTGAGACACATAATGAAGTGTCCATCACAGTGAGGCTTTGTTCTCCCTTGAAGTGACAGCTGGTCTCTGTGCCTTTCTCTCCTCTTCCTCCCCATGGGGACCCACAGAGGGTGAGGTACCTGTCACCTGCTTGGGGACAATCTTTCCCCTGAGGTTTTTTTCAAAGGCAAGTCTGATGCTGTTCTATGATTATTATCTTGAATTTTTAAAGTCTGAGTCTACCCAGTGACAAAATTCCACCCAAACTCCTTCCTAGCTCTGCTCCAGGGGTTGAGGATGACAGAGAAAAGGACTGTTTGTTAAGGGGGAGGAGTTGGTGGAACAAGAGCTCATCTGGGAACCTGGGTATCTTGAGCATTTGGAAGGCTGAATTTTGTTGCAGAGATGGGGGAAGTCTGTCTCATGACCTGTTCTTTCAAAGGGCACAGCAGGGCACATCTGCTTGGCCAAGGTTGGAACAGATGCTGGCAGAGGATGAGGAGGCTGATGTGGTGCTGGCTTCTCATAGGTCATTGGCAGGCTGTAATTCACTTTAAGAGAATATGTCTTTGCAGAGCTCCCTGGCTGCCCCCCAATTCAGGGTTGATATGTTTGCAGGTACTGAAAAAGCTCCCCTGAACCATAGCCAGAGATGAGAGAGGGATGTGACCATTTGGTGCTCCCCAAAGAATAAGATAAAGCCATTCAGGATTCCTTAAACAAACAAAAACATAAAAGAGAAAAACTGATGCAGATGTTGAGGTGTTAAGTAGGTATTGTTCTTTTCCTAACAAGATAAATTATCTTTCCAATTTTAGTTATGTCTGTCCTCTAAAACAGGCTTTGTCCTTTTAACCCTAACCTACTCCCAATAGCCATGGCTGTGTGGAGATGATGACTGGGGGCCTAGACCAGGGAGGAGCTCTTCCTCACGGGCAGAGGCGGGGCGATGACCACGTCATCGGAGTCATCAGAGTTGACGTCATCCACAGGTGGAGGCACCAGGGGTCGAGAGGGAAAGGGCGCTGCTGAAACAAACCACATGGGGGAGATCAGCCATACAATCACCCAGGCTGGGAGCCATTCTCAGAGCCACCAGCCATGGATAGGCTCACACTGTCTGCCCTTCCCCAGCAGGAGAGACGGAGGCCACATCCAGAAGTAAAAGCTGTGGGCCAGACCTTCAGTATCAACTTACACACCATGCTGGAAAGCCCTCTCATTTTTTCCTAGTCTTCAAATATGCTCTCAATATTTTGGGCATTTTCAAAAATCAAAAAACAAACAAACAAAAAAACCCCCAAACCCCCCAAACCTCCAACACCCTGTAAAAGGTAAAGATTTGCCAACAGTGAGGAAGTTCAAGTCTGTGCTGCTGGAGGATTCCCTGTAAGTGAGCATGGGCTAGGGTGGGTGGCTGGGACACCTGTGCGTGTCAGAGCCAGCCTCTGCATTAAGTGCCCAGCTCAAAGATGCCATGCTATATGGCTGGGGAAGGTGGGACGAGCAAGGCAATGCCAGTAATAATTGCAAATTTTTGAACTGTCTGGCTATTCACCCCAGGATGCTACTTTTCTTCATATATATCTAAACTTTCCCAAACTACATCTACATGGGAATGAGACGACACTTAAAGACTAAATATGGACTGGGTGCCACTACATGGCTGTTGTGGACTGAATGACAGCCCCCCCCCCGCCCCAACATGCAGCCTTCAGCTCCTAGGGAAGAGTCTGACTCCTACTACTTTAAAGGATGAATGTAAAAAAGTAACAATCACTGATGTTGAGATTTTTAAAAACAGGACCATGCTGCAGATATTGTTACTGTGTCAGTTTTTTCCCCTGTAACTTTCAAAACAATTAACATGGAAACATATTAAATTAAAAATATCAGAAGATGGTTATCTTCATTTTTTACTTTAAAAATACAATCAGCTCAAATATGGGTTTGATTTATACATTTCACATAGACATGTTTCCTTAGGTCAATAAAAGCTGCATACCTGGATATGTTCTATGGGGATACTTTTAGGCAGGAGGATGAATCTGCCCCTTTAAAATTACTTACATTTAAATAAGAGGTGAAAAGGGCAGCATAAATAAACACTGTAACTATGAATCTAAAGGTCACCAAATGCAGGGTCTGGTGATAATAGTAGGAATCAGGATTTTGGGGCACCCAAGAGGTAGAAGGTAGCTTGACTGCCTTACAGGTTTCACTGGTCTCCACAGTTCCCCCTTAAATCCCACAGCTGCAAATCTTTGTTTGCTGAGCTTTATAAATGGAGGTTTTGGAGAGACTATCAAAGTTCAAAGTTTTCTAGCTCTGACAACGCTAGAAAAAAAAAAAAAAGACTGAAATGGATAAAATGTGGTTTCAAATGTGACTTCCAGGTCAAACATGACATAAAATTCTTAGCTTGAGTAAGAGATTCTCTAAAACACAGTCCCCTGTGCCCCCCCCCCACCCCGGGAAGGGAAAGTGTTATGTTCAACAGAGAAAGGGTTCCCCCAAGCACATTTTGTCTGTGGGGTCTGAGGCAGGCTAGGTGTCATGGCCTCTTTCCTAACCTGTGACTCTTCTGTCCCTGCTAGGCAAGGTGAGATCTCCACCTGCCATTGCTCCCACACTTACCAGAGCAGGGTCTTGGGGGTGCTGACTCCCCTAACCTGTCCTCGTCCTCCACAGCTTCCCCACTGCTGGCTTCGCTGTCCTCCTTTCCTGAAGGGACATGAAAATTGAAGCAGCCATTTATATAATACTTCACTCACTGTCTTTCTTCTCCTAACATTTTTTGGTTCAGAAAAAATAATTTCCTTTTATAGTTCTTCCTTGCTATTCTCTCCCCTCACCTGTCATTCCCTGATTCCATCTTTGGGACCTAAGGGTTTAGTACAGAAAGGTCCTCTATTTGAAACTGACCCATGTGAGGTCTGATGGATAACATGGCACCCCTGCATGCCATATTCACATCTGAAATCTCAAGACTACATTTTTCCATCTAATGACAGTCCCAAATCTCAAAAACAGTGCCTTTTTACTCCTTAGCAGCATAAGTGTCAAAGAAAGCAGCTGTTGCCAATGGCTTTCTAATTGCAGTGAAAGATAAAAAGAATCTGCGCTCCATGTAGAGCATCATAGTTTTTTTGGGTTTTTTTTAGGACAAAAATGACCCTGCAGCTGTCTCGCCCCATTCCTCACTTTGCACATGAAAGGACCGAGGCCCAGAGAAAGGCAGGGACCTGCCAGCGGATCATGCATAGTATCATGGGGGAGTAGGGACCTCACAACTAAGGTCAGCACCCTGACAGTCCCAGAGATTCCTTCTCTCAGTGCCTGGACTTTAAGGAGGCAGAAAGGAAAATACAGACAAAGTTTTACTTAAAAAACAAACAAATGGGAGAAACACTGGTCTGAGGGAGGGAAGCCATCTAGCTCCAGAAGGAGGTGAGAAAGAATAAAGACAACAAAGACCATGAAGCTCAGATGGTGTAGCTAGGAGGTCACTGACAGGAGACCTATCTCCAGCCTGCCGGGCTCATAGAGTCCGTGGGGCTTTTCTCTCTCCTCTAAAATTCTAGGGACAAGGGACCCTTTGGGACAAGGAGATGTGGTCTAGGGTATCCCTGGCCTTACTGAGTTCAGAGGCAGCTGCAGGTGAAACAAGCCTCCCTTACATCCTTACACTGCCCTAACCTTCCTGGAAAGTGGCGGCCACTCTTTTGGCTTAACCCTTAAAGGGCCAGCTGTCCCTCATGTCAGAATCCAAAATGAAAGAAATTACCAGGAGAAGCTGCAAGGATGGGTGGAGAGGAGGTTTCCTTGTGTGTGGCTGAAGCAGGTCTCCTCTTAGCACCAGCTGCGGTGGTGGTTCTTTTACTGGTAGTACTGGAAAAAAAGTTAAAACCCCAGCTGATTCTTACTTTAAAGAAAACAGACCTCTCTGAGGCCTATGGATGGGCTACCAACTAGTCTGGGGGAACTATCTCAACAAAAGCAAACATAAGGCCAGTCCTGTATGCTATGGCCAATCCCCTTCACCAGATGTTCCCAGGGTCCTCAAACAGTTGGCTGTGAAGAGACATGTCCTCTGTCCATCTCAGAGCATAGGCTAAGGTCGGGCTGCCATGGTTTTCATAAGCTGGCCACAAATACTTCCTTTCCCCTCATCTCTAGGCAAGGCCAGCTGCTCCATTCCCAGGAGACACAGTGACAGGCCATACTGTGACTTGGCCATAGCCAACTGCCCAGGGAGGGATGCCCTACTCAGCTGAGCCTTTGGTCCATCTCAGGTCATATGTAGTCAAGGCCATGAGATGAAGTCTCGGCCTTGCAGAGAGAAATTGCAGAGTCAAAAGAGATGGGTACTACAATCCTCTACCATATAGGTTGAGAAACAGTACTTGGTGGCAAGAGGACAAGCTCAACATGAGGTGAGTTTGGGCAGGGAGAGGTGGCAGCTGTCTTGGGACTCTGCGAGACCATCTCTTCATCTTACTATAAACTCTAGCCTTTGCCCAAGTTGACTTAAAGGAGTTCTGACATTTGCAACCAAGAGAATCCTAACAAATATGTTGGGTGCACCAGCAGGAGTGTTACTATTTAGAACTAGCACATGTTGGTATGGGAAGGTCTCTGACAATACCTACATCTTACTGAACACTGGGATCACATCACATTCTTTAAAAAGGAACAGTGTATTAGTATAAGCCAACAGACAGTCCACAAACTGATGGCTACCTGAACTACATGGCATCTAAACCCTTCTATTTGTTTTCTCCCAGGATAGAGAAATGACTAGAAAAGGCTCTTCCCGAGGACCAGCACTCATGGCCCACTCCACATCTATGCTGCAGTGGAATTTTTCAAGCTTGCCCAGCACACGTTACACACCCGTGCCTGGCCCTGCAGGCTGACTATGTTGGGCAGCGTCTCACACATCGTGTATTGGCATTCCCCTATGACTCAGAACAGAGCTGTGCCTGTGAACTTCACTCACCTGTGATTGGCCCGGGCTAGGTGTGCCCGGAGGACAGACTGGATAATGGTGATGGCCTCCTCTTGTCCAGGGCTGCCCTCAGTCTGGGCGATGGGGCTCAGAATGCAGGGCGTGGGAGAACTCTGGGGCTTAACGATAAAAGGGAAGAGAACCATTTGGCAACACTCTGCCAGCTTCCAGAGTATGGCCCCTTGTGGCTCCCTTGGCACGAGGGAGCCACTTAGACCACAGTTTCTTTTTCAGGTACCCCCACCCTCCATTATTGCTGGTCACTAAGCAACCTTCTGATTGCACATTCTTAAGTTTCAAATTCTAGAGATCCTTAAAGCAAACACATCTTTCTTTTTTAACCGAGGAGGGGCTGACATGGAAAGCATCTTCCATTAGTTTTGGAGCTCCCCTCAGTGTGAGACAGACATGTTGATCCTTTAGTCCTTCAAAGCAATCTGGTCTCTAAAGTGAAATCCATCCAGGGCCTGCACAGAGGTGCAGCCACTTGGCTGTGTGGGCACAAAATGAGTGTGAGGCACACTGACAGGGCAAGGGAAACTTCAAGGCTGAAAAGTGCCCTGTGCTTTCTTGGTCAGTGAAGTTGAAGAGAAGGAGCAACGGAGAGACAATCTCTAGGCCCGAATCCAGCCACCTCATGGTTACCTGATTTGGGAGGCTGGGTGTGCTGGGAGGCTCTGAGTCACATGCTTTGCTTGCTAAAAGCTTCACTCGAGCCAGATGTCCCTTGAAAGCTGCCTGAAGCACCATAGCCGCCTAGCAGGGAAAGGAAGAGAAAAACAGATGTGAATTTCCTGGGCAATAGCAGGTAAGACTCAGGAGATTCCAGAGGGATCTGTGCAGCAACACAGAATAAGACTTCTCTTACTCACACCATCACATGAGTCTCTGAAACTCTCTCTCACTCAATCCAGATCTTCTCTGGTGGGAAATAAACTAATCCTCTAGGTAGAAAAAGGCACAAAAACCTGATGCCACAGTAAACTGAGTCTTGGAATATACATGAGTCAGCTATCAATACGGTCATATTGAGCTGCCAATATATTAGTCTGTATTTTACACATAGTGATGTTTCCTTGTTGAGACAGTTTACTCCATGTGGGAATAGTTTATTCTGTTTTTTTTTTTTTTTTATTGAATGGTAACTATGTACATTAATACACTTCTGGGGTACAGTGTGGGGTTTTCACATGCAATCCGAAATACTTCCATCAAACTGATCAACACAGCCTTCAGTTTATTCTGTTTTATCTACTTTCTATATACATCTTCTAAAATAAAACAGGGTAGAGAAGTATCTCTAAAATGATCATAAGGAAATTATTTATCCTTCTTAAGTATTTTCTTAAGAAGCATGCATAACTTCTGAAGTCACTGCTTTGCATTTCAGGAGATGCTCTCTTTTCTGAATGACCACCTCTAACCCTGGTTAAAGTCATCACAGCCTGGCAAGAGATTTTCAGTTCTGAGCACTCTGGGAGGACAGGTCCCTGGAGCCCCACACAACAAGTGCTTAGAGGTTTCAGCACATTTCACAGCAAACTGTCAGGGAGTGTGGTGGGCCAGGTGGGCAGTTGGCAACTTGCCAATAGAGGGCACCCATACTGCTATAACTTGAACATAAAGCACCAAAAAGCACTGCTATGGAAGCCTGCAGTGAGCTGACCACACTTGCTTACTGGCTGTCTCAACCAAAGAGTATTGAGTTTGGAGACTGGCTGCCTGGCTGAATTGGAACCCAATCCAGAGGCAGAGCTCTCAGCCCGGCTGACATCAGATGCACCAGGTAAGACTGAAGATGCTTGAGGCCCCACCTCAGACAATCTAGCAGGTCCGCCCTGAGATTATAGAGCAGCGATTCTCAACCTGTGGGTCATGATCCCTTTGTAACAATGAAAATACATCACGATTAGGAAGGTTGAGATCCACTGTTATAGAGGAAGGCAGAGTGGGAAGCTTGGCAATCACCTCCATTCTTAGTGACTGGGGGTCCAAATGGAGACGCATTGCTGCCCCTATGAGGAGCCCTAGAGAAGAGGGGAATACAGAGGCCTCCAAGACTCCAATAGAATAAAGATTATATTTTTTAGCTCCTCACTAAATGAGGGTCATGGCTTAGAACTGCACCACTCACAATTCCATTAGTTCTTCTCCAGTTGCCTGCTGTCTAACTCCCATTCCAGTCTCGCTCCCACACCTGTCACAGACCTGGTATTCCTTCTCCTGCCAATTCTGGCTGGGATGCTCTGTCCCTTCCTTCTCATCTAGTGAATTCTCACTTGGTTTGCAATGCCCAGCTTGAATGTCACCCTGGCAGGGTCCTCCCAGCCTTCATATGCAGGGCCAGCAGCCCCTGTAGTGCTGTGGTTTCAGCCCTAAACTACCTACCTGCCACCCTGACTGTAATAACCTGTCCACCTCTGTATCCACCTGTGTCTGTGTCCCCAGTGCCCATCAGACTGCTTGACACAGGTCAGGAAAGGCCTGTGGAGAGGATGAAAGTGTGAAGCTATCCAGGCATTTACTTGCTATCTCTATTACCTCCACCCTTTACACTCAGTGCTGGGCTCTCCTTGAGTACATGAGAATGAGCATTGGGTGCATCTTTCAACTTTTCCTTAGTTATTTTGCTGCAACGTAAACAGGTATTTTGAAATTGGTGAAATAAGCCTTGCTTACCTCATCCAGAATAGCTTTCTTTTTCTGAAATAGAGAAATAAAGTATGAATTAGCATGAGAATGGTGAGTTTTTCACTGTCATTTCCATTCCTTGACCTTGCCCTGCTGCATGTCAACACGGGGCTGTACACAACCTACTACCACCCTGCCTTTGTTGATGCTGAGGGGACCAGACCCATGTGTAACAATGATGAGAGCAGGAAACATGACTAGGTTGGCAAAATTCCTCAGGGGGAGTGTCTCAGGAGATATACCCAGTTGGCAGGTTAGGCTCAACCTATGCATCTGAGGACATCTACTCAGCTCAGCAAGAGACAGTCCTTTCTCACAATGAACGCTATCCTAGCACTGAGGTTTGACACCGCCTGCTGGAGCTGTTGCAGAGGGCACTCCCCTTCAGGGGTCTGCAACACTGGCCCCCAAAGCTGGCTGACCTCAGAATCGTCAGGAACTTTGGAAAAGGCTTCTCAGGCTATAGCTGAGATTTGTTGAGTCACAGACATCAGGGATAGGCTCTAAGAATGTGTATTTTATGGCTATAAATGGTGCTGAAGTCCCTCCAGTGTGTAATTACTAAGATCATAAATGTGCATTTAGTGGCATTCAATGACCACAGCTGATTCTCTATACCGAAATGTGTGGCCTACATTTGTTACAATAAAAGGATCTGTTCCTTGAGAGATTAAGGAAAAACTGAGTATAAAGACCAGCAGGAAGATGTAAAATAGAAGCAAAGAAATATGTGCTTAACAAAAGTAACAATACAGCCTGTGGCAAAGATATTAATAGCATCAAACAGGATTGGGGGGTCATGTGCTGACTAAAGCCAGTAAGTCACGGTGCCCCCAGGGCACTGAAGATCCCTCCCCAGGTCAGCTAGATACACCAGACTAGGACTCCAGTGAGCTGTCTTCCTGGAGGACTGCAGCCCTCCTAGGCTACCCCAACCACCCCCGGGGAAGCACACGTGAAGACAAGAGGTGAGAACAGATAAGGATGAGGCACTGAGAGGGCACCAGACTTCTTAAATCTCAGCACCCTGACTTCTAATCAGGTGGCCTTTCAAATGCATTAGTTTATCTTCCCAGAGGTACATATATTTGAATTTGTCGAGCCCTTTTAAAGCAGAATTTTGAAATGAAAATAAAAGAGACTCAGTTCACGTTATCCAAGAGGTCAGCCACACTTCAGGGGAGAGGGAAATGGAGCCAGTGGGGGAGGACCAAGGTGTGTGTCAGGGGCTGTGGTGAGCAGGCAGAGAGGGGTGTAGTGAGCCCCATGTGAGAGCAGTGCTCTCATAACATTGACCTTCGGTTTTTTTCTTTTTAATTAGCAAAGGACTGATCCAAAGAAAGGTGAGAGGAAAAAGAATTGTACAAATACTTCAAGTGATCCTCTTGCCTCAGCTTCCCAAGTAGCTGGGACTACAGGTGCCCACCACAACGATCGGCTATTTTTAGAGACAGGGGTCTCGCTCTTGCTCCGACCCCCAAAAATTGCTCAGAAAAAGCAAAGTTCAGGTCTGAAGAGGGGAAAGCACAGGGCTGTTTGGGTACTTTCTATATTTTCTTTTTTGATTGGGAGACTGGATCTCACTATGTTGGCCAGACTGGCCTTGAACTCCTGGCCTCAAGCATCCTCCTGCTTCAACCTCTGTAGTTGCTGGGTCTACAGGCATGTACCACAACACCTGGCTTGGGCACCCTTTTTGTGCCATAACATAGGGATATACTCAACAAGACAAAAGTCATGGGAACCAGATCCAAGAGGCTCCTATGGCCACTTCCAGGATAATCCAAACACTAAAAAGAAATGGACTGTAATTCATTTTAAAAGATTGAATAAATTAATTTTGAGTTCACAATAACACTATGTACTCCCACCCCTGAGAGAGAGACAGAGAGTGAGAGAGAGGCTCATTTGCCTCCTTACTCTGAAGCCAGGGTCCACTAAGCACACCCTGCCCTTCCAGGAGGACCTGGAACTAATGCCTGCTAATAAGGAGCCTGCTTTACAGAAGATAACTGTTAGGTAGAAGGGTGGAATGTGAAAACAGCTGCCCTTCTGCAATTACCTAAAATCACTGCCCCAGGTAAGGCTCTCTGAAGGACACTAAAGCCACCTGAGGAAAGGCAATGAGGTAGGATGTTTATTGAGGCAATGCTCACCCTCTACAGATTGCCAGACAGTTTACAAGGGAAAATTGTTTCTTTAAATGCCACAAGTAAGCCATCTAAGTCAGACACACAAAGGCCAGGTGCAGTGGCTCATTCCTGTAATCCTAGCACTCCAGGAAGCCAAGTCAAGAGGACTACCTGAGCTCAGAGCTCAGGGGTTGGAGACCAGCCTGAGCAAGAGCGAGACCCCCATCTCTAAAAATTAGCCGATCATCTTGGTGCCCGTGGCTCAGTGGTTAGGACGCCAGCCACATACACCAGGTCTGGTGAGTTTAAACCCAGGCCAGGCCTGCTAAACAACAATGACAACTACAACAACAACAAAACTAGCTGGGTGGTGGGCACCTGTAGTCCCAGCTACTTGGGAGGCTGAGGCAAGAGAATTGCTTAAGTTCAAGAGTTTGAGGTTGCTGTGAGCTATGACATCATGGCACTCTACCAAGGGGGACACAGTGAGACTCTGTCTCAAAAAATAAAAAAAGACACACTAACAGGGGACAAGCTGACCTCATTTGCATCTTGAGGTGATGTATGGTATCACATCCTCAGTAGGAGAGATTCTTGCCTAAAATGTTTAATCTGAATTGAATCAAGCCTATAGACCTTGACCCTGAATTGAATCAAGCCTATAGGAAATAAAAGGGACAGAGGAACAAGT
>CAUYQV010035352.1:0-23056 GCA_963574575.1 Galagoides demidoff | reverse complement strand
TCATAGTTCACAGCAACCTCAGTCTCTTGGGCTCAAGCGATCCTCTGGCCTCAGCCTCATGAGCACCTGGGACTATAGGTGGCTGGCTATGTAGCCCACAACACCTGGCTATGTCGCCCACAGTTCTTTAACCAAGTTTTTTTTTTTTTTTTTTTTTGAGAAGGAACCACAAGCTATCCCCCGGGGTAGAGTGCCATGGCATCACCGCTCCTAGCACCCTCCAACTCCTGGGCTTAAGCGAGTCTCCTGCCTCTGCCTCCCAAGTAGCTGGGACCACAGGCACCCACCACAATGCCTGGCTATTTTTTTTTTTTTGGTTGCAGCCATCATTGTTGTTTGGCAGGCCTAGGCTGGATTCAAACCCACCACCTTAGGTGTATGTAGCTGGCATCTTAGCCACTTGAGCCACAGGCATTGAGCCCCTTCTTTTTTATGTTTTGGAAAAGGTTAAATAATATAGGTACTAGTTCCTCTTTAAAGGTTTGGTAGAATTCTGATGTGAAGCTATCTGGTCCCAGACTTTTCTTTTTAGGGGGGATTTCATATAGTTGACGCTATTTCAGAACTTGATATAGGCCTGTTCAACATTTCCACTTTTTTCTGGCTAAGTCCAGAAAGGTGGCATGTTTCCAAGTATTGGTCTATTTCCTTCAGATTTTCATATTTCTGAGAATAGAATTTTTTGTAATACATTAAGGATTATTTTTTTGTTGTTGAGGATTTATTGAGGGTACAAGAAACCAGGTTACACTGATTGTATTTGTTAGCTAAAGTCCCTCTTGCAATTATGTTTTGCTCCCAAAAGGTGTGTCACACACCAAGATCCCACCCCCCTCCCTCCTTCCCTCTCTCTGCTCTACCCCTTCCCCCACTCCCAACATGTCATTAATTGTCATTCATTGTCCTAATAACAAAATTGAGTACATAGGATTCATGCTTCACTGTTCTTGTGATGCTTTACTGAGAATAATGTGTTCCACTTCCATTCAAGTTAATACAAAGGCTGTAAACTCTCCATTTTTTTAATGGCTGAATAGTATTCCATGGTGTATATATACCACAGCCTGTTAATCCATTCTTGGATTGGTGAGCATTTAGGCTGTTTCCACATTTTTGGCAATTGTAAATTGAGCTGCAGTAAACAGTCTAGTGCAAGTGTCCTTATGATAAAAGGAGTTTTTTCCTTCTGGGTAGATGCCCAGTAATGGGATTGCAGGATCAAATGGGAGGTCTAGCATGAGTTCTTTGAGGGTTCTTCATACTTCCTTCCAAAAAGTTTGTATTAGTTTGCAGTCCCACCAGCAATGTAAAAGTGTTCCCTTCTCTCCACATCCACGCCAGCATCTGCAGTTTTGAGATTTTGTGATGTGGGTCATTCTCAGTAGGGTAAGATGGTATCTCAGGGTGGTTTTGATTTGCATTTCTCTAATAATTAGGGATGATGAGCATTTTTTCATATGTTTGTTCACCATTCATCTGTCTTCTTTAGAGAATGTTCTATTCATGTCTCTTGCCCTTTGATATATGGGATTATTGGCTTTTTTCATGTGGTCTAATTTAAGTTCTCTATAGATCCTACTGATTCAAAATATGCAAATATCCTTTCCCATTGTGTAGGTTGTCTATTTGCTTTGGTTGTTATCTCCTTAGCTGTATAGAAGCTTTTCAGTTTCATTAAATCACATTTGTTTATTTTTGTTGTTGCTGTAATTGCCGTGGCAATCTTCTTCATGAAATCTTTCCCCAGGCCAATATCTTCTACTGTTTTTCCTATTCTGTCTTTGAGGATTTTTATTGTTCCTTGCATTAAATTTAAGTCCTCTATCCATCTGAATCAATTTTTGTGAGTGGAAAAAGGTGTGGGTTCAGTTTCAGTCTTTTATATGTGGATATCCAGTTCTCACAACACTATTTATTGTAAAGGGAGTCTTTCCCCAGTGTATGTTCTTGTTTGGTTTATCTAAAATTAGATGGTTGTGAGATGCTAGTTTCATTTCCTGGTTTCCTATTCAATTCCAAATGTCTATGTCTCTATTTTTGTGCGAGTACCATGCTGTCTTCGCCATTACAGCTTTGGAGTACAGCCTGAATTGTGGTATGCTGATGCCCCCAGCTTTGTTTTTATTACTAAGAACTACCTTACCTATGCAGGGTTTTTCTGTGGTTCCATAAAAAATACTAAGCCATTTTTTCTACATCTTAAAACTACGATGTTGGTATTTTAATAGGGATGGTATTGAATCAGTAGATTGCTTTCAGAAGTATATACATTTTAAAAATGTTGATTCTTTCAACCCATGAGCATAGTATGCTCTTCCATTTGTTAATATCCTGTGCTATTTTCTATCTTAGTGTTTCATAATTTTCTTTATAGAGGTCCTTCACCTCTTTTGTTAGGTATATTCCTAGGTATTTCATTTTCTTTGAATATATGGTGAAGGGAGTTGTGTCCTTAATTAGCCTCTCATCTTCTGCTATTGGCATATACAAAGGCTACTGTCTTGTGGACATTGACTTTATATCCTGAGACATTACTATATTTTTTGATGACTTCCAGAAGTCTTGTGCTTGAGTCTCTGGGGTTCTCTAAGTATAACATCATAGTGTCAGCAAAGAGGGAAAGTTTGACCTCCTCTGCTCCCATTTGGATGCCCTATATTTTCTTGTCTTGCCTAATTGTATTGGCTAGAACTTCCAGCACTATGTTGAATAGTAATGGTGACAGAGGAAAACCTTGGCTGGTTCCAGTTCTAAGAGGAAAAGCTTTCAGTTTTATTGCATTCAGTAAAATATTAGCTGTGGGTTTGTCATAGATAGATTCAATCAGTTTAAGAAATGTGCCACCTATGCCTATAATCTTCAGTGTGCTAATTAGAAAGGGATGCTGGATTTTATCAAATGCCTTTTCTGCATCTATTGAGAGGATCATATGGTCTTTGTTTTTTCTTCTGTTAATACGTTGAATAACATTTATGGACTTGCATATGTTAAACCAGCCTTGCATCCCTGGGATGAAACCTATGTGATCATGATATGATTTTTTTTTGATGATAAGCTGTAATCTATTGGCTAGGATTTTGTTGAGAATTTTTGCATCTATATTCATTAGTGAAATTGGTCTGAAATTCTCCTTTTTAATTGGGTCTTTTTTTTGGTTTTGGTATCAGGGTGATGTTTGCTTTGTAGAAAGTGTTGGGGAAGATTCCTTCCTCTTCAATTTTTTTGGAATAATTTCTGCAGTATAGGGGAAAAAGCTCTTTCTTGAAGGTTTGATAGAAATCTAGTGTGAAGCCATCTGGACCAGGGCATTTTTTTGTTGGAAGATTTTTTATTGTTTCTTTAATTTTAGTGCTTGAAATTGGTCTATTCAGGAGCTCTATTTATCTCTGGCTAAGTCTAGGGAGTGGGTGTGATTCCAAATATTGATCCATTCCCTTCACATGGCCAAATTTCTGGGCATAGAATTTCTGGTAGTATTCAGAGATGATCTCTTGTATCTTTGTGGCATTTGTTATTATTTCTTCTTTATCATTTCTGATTGAGGTTACTAGAGATTTTACTTTTCTATTTCTAGTTAGTCTGGCCAAAGATTTATCTATTTCATTTATTTTTTCAAAAATCCAACTCCTTGTTTCATTAATTTTCTGAATGATTCTTTTGTTTTCAATTTCATTGAACACTGATTTAATTTTGGATATCTCTTTTCTTTTGCTGGGTTTAGACATAGATTGTTCTTCTTTTTCCAATTATATAAGATGGCTTGTGAGTTTGTTGATGTGCTTTTTTTCAAATGTAGGCATCTAAAATGATTAATTTTCATCTCAGAACTGCTTTTTTAGTATCCTACAGGTTTTGGTAGCTTGTGTCTTCATTGTTGTTATGCTCAAGGAAGTTAATGATTTCCTCTTTTATTTCTTCCTGCGCCCAACTGTCATTCAACAGAAGGTTGTTTAATTTCCATGCCTTTGTGTGGGTTTGAACGTTTTTGTTGGAGTTGAGTTCTACCTTTAGTGCCTTGTGGTATGAGAAGATACAAGGTAAAATTTCAATTCTTTTGAGGTTTTTTTTTTTTTTGTATCCTAGCATGTGATCAATTTTGGAGAATGTTCCTTGGGGCAATGACAAGAATATATATTCTTTATCTTTGGGATAGCAGGTTCTATATGCATCTATCAAGCACAATTGTTCTAAGGTTTCATTTAAGTCCCTTATATCTCTAATTTCTGTTTAGAGGATCTATACAGCTCTGTAAGAGGAGTGTTAAAGTCCTCTGCTATTATGGTGTTATAGGATATCATATTGCTCAGACTGAGTAAGGTCTGTTTCCAGAATCTGGGAGCATTTAAGTTGGGTGCATAAATATTTAGAATTGAAACATCTTCTTGTTGTGTTTTTTCCCTTGACCAATATGAAGTGACCATCTTTGTCTTTTTTTTTTTACTTTAGTTGCATTAAATCCACATGTGTCTGAAAATAAGATTGCAATCCCTCTTTTGTTTGCCTGAAAAATTGCCTTCCAACCCTTGACTGTTTCCTGCAGACAGCAAATGGATAGCTTGTGTTTTTTAATCCAATCAGCCAATCGATGCCTCTTTAGTGGGGAATTCAAGCCATTAACATATATTAAGAAAATTGATAATTGTGGTAGCATTATATTCATCTTATTTTGTGAGAGTCCTTTGCTTATTTTTATCTTTTGCATCATTGTGGAAGTTAGGTTCTGTCCTTTTAATTTCTGAGTTCTTACATTGCTGTGTATCCATTGTGATGGTCTGTGTGTAGAACAGGTTGAAGTATTTCCTTTAGAGCTGATCTTGTTGTGGTGAATTTCATCAATGTTTACATATCAGTAAATGATTTGATTTCTCTGTCAATTTTAAAACTTAGCTTATCAGGGTATAGAATTCTGGGCTAGAAATTGTTCTGTTTAAGTACATTAAAGGTAGATGACCATCGTCTTCTGGCTTGGAAAGTTTCATTAGAGAAGTCTGCAGTCACCCTGATGGATTTGCCCCTGTAGGTCAACTGGTGCTTACCCCTGGAAGCTTGGAGAATCTTTTCTTTGGTCTGACTTTGGAGAGGTTTATCACAATGTGTCTTAGAGAAGCTCTGTTAGAATTGAGGTGTCCTGGGGTCTGATATCTCCCTGAAAGGAGTGTGTCAGAATCTTTGATATTGGGAAAATTTCCATTTATAATAATCTCTTTTTTTTCATTTATAATAATCTCTAGTATGTCTTCCATTCCCCTGGGAATTCTTTTTCCCCTTCTAGGATCTATAACTCATATGTTTGAATACTTCATAAAGTCTCATAATTCAGTCAGTGAACGTTCTGCTTTCTCTCTCTTCTTTTCTGCCTCTTTCACTATCTGAGTTATCTTAAGAGCTTTGTCCTCTACCTCTGAGATTCTTTCTTCTGCATGGTCTAATCT
Source organism: Galagoides demidoff (assembly GCA_963574575.1). Classification (NCBI taxonomy): domain Eukaryota; kingdom Metazoa; phylum Chordata; class Mammalia; order Primates; family Galagidae; genus Galagoides; species Galagoides demidoff. Next base: position 17,624 of record CAUYQV010035352.1, on the reverse strand, counting down.
GTTGTTAATACTTTCTATTGAATCTTTAAGTTCCCTTATTGACTGCTTCAGTTCCTTAAGCTCTTCTATATCCTTTCTATGTTCTTCATATCATTCATCTCTTATCTGATTCTGTTTTTAGATTTCCTTTTGTTTATTTTCAACTCTATCAGCAGTTTCCTTCATTGTTTTCATCATCTGTATTCTAAATTCCCTTTCTGTCATTTCTAACATTTATTTATAGGTGGAATCCTCTGTAGTAGGTACCTCATGGTCCCTTGAGGGTGGGGGGTTTTCATGTTGGCAGGAGTTTTCTGTTGATTCTTCCTCATGAGTGTTTTCTTTTATCTCTTTCCTTACCCTAATTTTTCTTTCACTTCCTCTTGCTCTTAAGTTACCATGCCTCTAGCCTAGGGTTTCAATGAGTCCTTTTGATACAGGACCAGAAAGATGAGAAGATTGAAGAGCAAGAAGGGGGGAAAAGTTTAAAAAAGAAAACAAAAAATAGAAAGGAGAGGGGAAAGTAAAAGGGAATATTGACAAAAAGAAGAGAAGGGAGACCGGAGCACTATAGGTGTACAGTAGGGTACTTTGACCCAACCTTAAATGCCCCCAGCCTTGGAGTCCCAGGTTGTGTGATTCCCTTTTGGTCAGCAGGTCCTTGCCAGCCTGTTCAAACATAGTACCCCACCTCCCCCAAGTAGAGAGGAAAGGCAAAAATGCTATAAATCAAACCTAAACAAGCAAACAAAACTTTATGGGGTAAAATGGATTGAAAAACAAAATAATGTGGGCAGAAACATTAGAAAAAATGAAGTTCTAATTGTTAAAGAAGGCAGCAATGGAAAATTATATTTAAACTAGAAAAAATGAAGAAAGAAAAGAAGGGAAATAAAGAAAAGACAGGAAAAATCTAGGGGGAAATGTTGAAATTATAAAAAAACAAACAAACACCCCCCCCCCACAAAACCAAAGCAATATATTTATCTTGCTGAATATTGTCTGGGCAACAGGTGATCTTCTGACTTATGAGATGTTATTCAAAATGCTGATACAGATATACAAGATGGAGACTGGAGGCCTCCACTAATTTCTCAATCCCCGCAGGGTGGAGGGCCCAAATCTCTCCTCAGCCCACTTAAAAAGCACTTTAACCTGTCAACCTTGGCTAAGCAGAATATTTCCCAGGAAATAACTTGTCACTGGGATCACTCCCTGAAGTGGCTGCCCACTTACCCAGTGTGCCAAAACTGGTCTCACTCTTTGCCCCTGAAGGCCAAGGCCTGTAAGGTGTCTCATTCCCTGCCTTTAGTGTGCTCAGTCACTAGATTACTGCCCCAAGGTCTCCCACACAATCCTTGCTCTATGACCCTGAGGGAAGATGTGGAGGGCAGAGCTTGGAGGGCAGAGCTTGCTATGGCAATTCTACCACAATGGCTCTGCACGGCCCATAACCAAACACTATTAGCTCCATGTGGTTCAGCAGTACAGTCCAGGGCCCTAGACAATGCTTAAAGTCCTCTGCACTCTTGCCCAAGTTCTCCCAAGGTAGTTCAACTGAGTGCCAAGTCTAAAAACAAAACAAAGCAAACAAACAAACCAAAAAAAACCCCAGCTGACAGGTAAGGCTTTTCTAGTTTGCAGTCTCAGTGCTGCTGTTCTTACAGTGCCAGTGAGATTAGACCGAATGAACACATGCAACCACTTGCCAGTTCTCCATCACTTTTGTCCTCTTCATGGGTCCAGAGGTCTCTTGCTGATCCTTTGTGTCCCCAAAGGGATGTTTCTGGGCAGATCCCACCGTCTAGAGATGCCTGGAGTCTTCTCTCCCCAGTCTCACTGTGCCCAGTTGCAAAGAAGCTGGTACTCAGCCACCATCTTGGTCCTCCCCTCTCCATTAAGAATTTTTTTCTTAATTTCTGAGGAGCCCATTGTTATTTCATTTCTGTCACTTCTGATAAATGAAATTAGGGATTTTACTCTTTTGTTTCTGGTTAGGTTAGCCAAAGGTTATCTCTTATTGACCTTTTCAAAAAAAAACAAATTTTGATTCATTCATCTATTGTATAATTCTTTAGTTTTCAATTTCATTTAATTCTGCACTAGTTTTGGTTATTTCTTTTCTTCTGTTGGGTTTAGGGTTGGAATGCTCTTCATTTTCCAGTTGCTTGAGATGTCTCATTAAGTTGTTGACTTCCTCTTTTTTTGTTCTTTTGAGGAAGGCTTGCAATGCTATAAATTTCCCTCTTAGGACTGCCTTTGTGGTATCCCAGACATTCTGGTAATATGTGTATTCATTATAGTTTTGTTTCAAAAATTTGATAATTTCCTTCTTAATCTCATCTATGATGCAGCTATCATTCAGTATATGGTTATTTAGTGTTTGTATGATTATGCAGATTCTGGGTTGTTACTGAGTTCAACTTTTATTCCATGATAGTCCGAGAAGATACAAGGAATAATTTTTATTACTTTAAATTTGTTAAGGTTATACTTGTGACCTAAGATGTGATCAATTTTGGAGGATGTTCCATGGGTTGATGAGAAGAATGTGTATTCAATTTTGTTAGGATGAAATGTTCTGTAGATATCTGTTTAATTCAATTGTTGAATATTTAAGTTTAAGTCTAAAATTTATTTCTTTAGTTTCTTACTGGAGGATCTATCCAACACTGCCAAAGGAGTGTGAAAATCTCTGACGATTAAGGAGGATATCAAGTTTCTCACGTCTGTTAGGGTCTCTCTTATAAATTGAGGAGCATTCTGGTTTGGGACATAAATGTTAGTAATTGAAATCTCATCATGTTGTGTGTTGCCCTTAACAAATATAAAGTGAACATCCCTATCTTTCCTTTTTTGGTTTAAAGCCTATTATATCTGTGAATAAAATTGCAACACCTGCTTTTTTCTGATTTTCATTTCCCTGAATAATAGATGTCCATCCCTTTATCCTGAGTCTATATTTATCTTTGAAGGTAAGATGAGATTCTTGTATGCAACAGATATCTGGCCTGAGTTTTTGTATCCAGTCAGCCAACCTGTGCCACATTAGAGGGCAATTTAAGCCATTCACATTAATTGAGAGTGTTGATAATCCTGGTAGTATTTTGGGTGTCAAGTTTTTTGAAAGTCCAGTGAACATTTTTAATCTTTTTACCACTTAGGAAGTTAGCATTTGATCAAAAGTTTCTGAGTCAGTTTACTTTAGTGGTAGAGCATTGTGCTGGTCATTGTGGAGGATGAGTCTGAGGATATCCTGGAGAGCTGTTTTAGCTATGGCAAATTTCTTCAACATGTGAATTTCATTAAAGTACTTAATTTCTCCATCATAAATGAAACTCAGTTTAGCTGGATACAGGATCCTGGGTTGAAAGTTATTTTGTTTTATGAGGTTGAAGGTTGATGACCATTCTTGTCTGGCTTGAAAAGTTTCAGCAGAGAGATCTACAGTCATTCTAATATTCTTCCCCTTGTAGGTTATGATTTTCTTACGTTTTGCTGCTTGCAGAATTTTCTCCTTCATATTAACTTTGGCAAAGTTAATTATAATGTGTCTGGGAGATGCTTTATTTGGATTGAGTCTTGCAGGGGTTCTGAAAGTATCTTCTATCTGAATTTCAATATCTCTTGCCATGTTTGGGAAGTTCTCCTTGATTATCTTTTGTAGTAAATCATCTGTGCCTTTTGGAACAATCTCGTCACCTTCAGGTATTCCTAGAAGGTGAATGTTTGCTTTTTTGGAGTAGTCTCATAGCTCTCTGAGAGAATGATCCATTTTTGCTCTCCACTTCTCTTCCTCTTTGAGCATCTGGCAATGTTCAAAAGCTTTGTTTTCAATCCTTTCAATGCTTTTGTTTCAATCCTTTCTTCTGCCTGCTCCATTCTGTTACTGAGGAATTCTACTGTATTTCTCATATCTTAGAGGGCTGCAAATTCTTTTCTCAATGTGTCAAAATCTTTGGTTATTTTGTCTTTGAATTCATTGCATTTTTGAGACAACTTTTGATTTATTCCTAGAATTTCTAATTCCAATTTTATTCCATTCTGTTAGTCTTGTTTGCCATCTGTCTTCTAAACTCAATTTCTGACATCTCAGCCATTTGTTTATGAATGGGATCTTCTGCTGTGTCTACTTTGTCGTTCCTTGAGGGAGTTGATCTACTCTGATTATTCATGTTGCCAGAGTTTTTCTGCTGATTCCACCCTGTCATTATGTTTCACCGCTTGGCTAGAGAAGCTGTTCAGGTGAAGTTGAATTGAGCACTCCTGGATTTGTAATTAACCAGCCCTTTACCAAAGAATTGGGAGTGGTGATTGCAGCTTTTCCCCTAAATCTTTACAAAGGTCCCATTCAGTACTATATCCTGAGACTCTGGGCACCTGGTTGGTGTGATGGGGATAGGTGGCTCTGTCTTATATTCAGCTAGTCTTTGTCCAATCCTAGTTAATCAGTGGCTTTGGGCTGAAATCTCAGCTATGGAGAAATACAAGGAAATAGGACATACCACCCCTCACAGGCAAAAACTGGAAAAGGAGAATCCAATCCGCTAACAACAACACAACCAGGGTACAACCTTGGAGGGTCTCCAGGTGATGGGCCCAGGTCAAGAGTTCCAAAGCAATTTTCCCATCAGCACAAATGCAGATCAAGTGGGAGAGTTCAAAAGTTCTCCAGGAACTAGACAGCAGGGGTTCAAAGGCCCCCCTAGTAAAATAGTCCCGGGGGGCTCATGCCTCCTTCCCAACTTTGTACTTCCATCACACCTAGGCACTGTTAACCCTACTGAGTTGTGGCTTAGTTCCTTCCAATGAGCAAATGCACTAGGGATGTGGCCCTACCAGAGTCAGAGGGAAGTCAATGCCTTGTCAGCTAGGATGCCATACTCTGCCACCAGCCAGCTGGGAGAGCTTATGCCTGACTACTTCGGGTGCTCAGTGGAAACTGGGGAGTGTTCCAACTGAGCTTGTTTCAAACCAGATGTTAACAAAGCAGCAAATGTTTTTCTCCCTCAGAGGCTCCCTCCTCTGGTATCCCTGGAGTGCTCCCTCTGGCAGTCCACAGAGTTAGGGAGATGTCTCTCCAAAATTTGACCCTGGCGACTGGCCCTATTCATACTGATGCTGCATGGGAGATGTGTCCACGTGGGTTCCCATGCCTAAGTGGTTCCCAAGCTTCTGCCATTCATGCAGAGACCCAAGCCTTCACCCACCACTGATTTGCAATTTTGCAGAGCCAGGTCAAACACCTTCCCCTCTGGGCCTTTCTGCAGTGCTATTGGATTCACTGTTACAGCATAGCTCCACTGCTACAGTCCATGTAATGCAAAAAACCATGGATATTCTGGTCTCTGCAGGGATTGGGCTTCTAGACTGCTAGGCAAGGGGAGAAGGGTAGACTGGGAGTTTAGAATGGCAGGGAAAATATTTGTTCAACTTTCATGCCCAGCAATAGAATTCCCAGGCTCACAGCAAGTTCTCTCTGGAGAAGGAGTCCCAGCCTCCAGCAACTCTTTCTCATGGGGTGAGACAAGAGGTCCTCAGTTCACCACTCACTTGTAGAGTTCCCACAGCAAGCAAGAAAATCTCTTGGGGGAGGGAACAGACACTTTTTCCCTTTGTGATGGGTCCTATACCTGAAATTTGCTTCCTTGGAGTCACAGCTTGCCTCAGCAGAGATGGTGTACAGTTGCAATATTCTGTCTCCACTCAACTGCCACCCTTCAGCTTTGTTGGGTTCTTTATGACCTTTATCTCTACCTCTGGACAGGAGCTTTTGTTGAAAACTGGCTCCCATCACCCCTTTTCCATCTCCTCCCCTTGCTCCTGTTGAATGTAAAAATTGGAATTAGGGAAAATAGCCAATTGGAGGACTTAGCAAAACACACGACACATTGAAACAAACCAAACAAACAACTCAAAAACCAAACATACACACAAAGATACAAAAACAAAAATTAAAAAAACCTCAGATAGCCTACGTAAGCACTCTCAGAAACCATAAGAGGAGGGGAAGAAGAGAAAAAATATTAAAAGAATTTAAAAATATTTAACAATAACTCCTACAAGAAAAAAAGAAAAATGCAAAAAAAGCAAAATAGGTGAAAAAAGCATCAATAATAAAGCATTTATATGTGTGTGTGTGTGTGTGTGTATATGCCATAGGGATCAACTTTTAGTAGGAATATATTTATGTTGCAATATACTTTCTGGACACCAGGTGGGGCTGTGACTGGTTCCCAGGCTCATACCTGTTTCCCAGCTTAGATTGTTCTTGGTGGTCACCTGATTACCAGCTTGGTGCTTAGACCCTTCCAAACTGTTGTTTCAACAGATCTCAAAAAATCCTCAGAAGCAGGTTTCACAAATTCTCCCTGCAACAGTTCCTATGGATTGTAGGCTATCATGGGCCCATTCCAAGTATAGGACAGCTGCCCACAGGTGGAACTCAGATTGTGCACCTGGCCCACGGGAAAAGATGCCTGCATGGTGCCACCATCTTCCAAATTTTATAACAATGGTCCCCGCCCACCCAGGGAATTTCCCCATATGAATGTGTGTCTCTCACTGCCAAACCATGGCAAAGCCACTCCAGATGGCACCCCACTCTGGCCACCAAATTCTGTTCAAGAGTCCACACTTCACCCAACTTTCCACAGAGCATCTAGTTTCCCCATGAACTGAGAAATGTAATCATCCGTGAAGGGGCTGGCTGCCATTGCCACTGCCCACCTCTGTAGTGCAAAAACTTGCCTGGCTGTCTCCACAGCTCCAGATTACACTCCAAGTCCAGTAATCCACCACCTGACTGCACACCCTGAACTGCCACTCTGTACCAATATTCCATGCTGGGAATGATCTAGCCCACTCATTCTCACCTGTTGTTCTAGAGAGCCAAGCTAAATGTCTTTCCCATCTTCCATCATGTTCCACCTCCAATTAATAATATTTGCATCCATTCTATGTTGCTATAAAGGAACACCAGAGTTGGACCATTTATAAAGTAAAAAAGGTTTATTTGATTCACAGTCCTGCTGGTTGGAAGGTTCAGGATGGGGCATCTGGTAAGAGACTCTGGCTGCTTCCATGCATGATAGAAGTTGAAAGGGAGCTAGTGTATGCAAAGACCATAGGGTGAGAAGGAGAGATGGTGGTGGAGAGAGATAGGGAGTAGGAGCTGGAGTGGCAGTGTAAGCCAGAGAGGAAGGGGAGGTGTCAGGTGAGAGAGAAAGAGAGGGGCCAGGTGCTCTTGTGGGAATTAGGAGAGTGAGGACTCACGCCCAATGGAGGGCACTAATCTGTTCATTAGACATCTGCCCAATGACCCAAACACCTCCATATGGCCCTACCTCCAATATTGGGGATCAACTTTCAACATCAGGTTTAGATTAGATAAACATCCAAATTTATGGCATTTGGTCCCTGCTCCACTACAACTCATGACCTTCTCACACTGAAAAATGCAATCATCCCTTCCTGTTAGTTCCATCAATCTTAATTTGTGCAAGCATCTTAAAAGTCCAAAGTTTTAGATTGTTTTATTAAATCATAGCTGTGTACATTAATACTATCATGGGATACAGTGTGTTGTTTTTATATACAATTTGAAATATTTTCATCAAACTTGTTAAAATAGCCTTCAAGTCATTTTCTTAGTTATTGTGTTGAGACATTTATATTCTACAATTATATTCACATGTACCCTTATTAGATGAACCATAGGCATGATCCCACCAATCACCCTCCCTCCACCCATTCTCCCCCCTTCCCACCCCTCCCTCTCCCCATTCCCCATATTCTTGGACTATGATTTGGTTATAGCTGTCCTATGAAAGCTATAAATTAGTTTCATAGTAGGGCTAAGTACATTGGATACTTTTTATTCCATTCTTGATGTACTTAGAAGAATATTTTCTAGTTCCATCCATGTAAACATGAAAGAAGTAAAGTCTCCATCTTGTTTAGGGCTGCATAGTATTCCATGGTATACATATACCACCATTTATTGATCCATTCATGGGTTGATTGCTAGGTCATGGGCTTCTTCCATGACCTAGCAATTATGAATTGGGCTGCAATAAACATTCTGATACAAATATTTTTGTTGTAATGTGGTTTTTGGTCTTCTGGATATATACCTAATAAAGGAATTGCAGGACCAAATGGCAGGTCCATTTTTAGTTCTCTAAGCGTTCTCCAGACATCTTTCCAAAAGGAATGTATTAGTTTGCATTCCCACCAGCAGTGTAGAAGTGTTCCCTTTTCTCCACATCTGTGCCAGCATCTCTGGTTTTGTGATATGGGCTAATTTTACTGGAGTGAGGTGATATCTCAAAATAGCTTTGATTTGCATTTCTCTGATGATTAAGGATGGTGAGCATTTTTTCATATATCTGTAGGCCATGCACTTATCTTCTTTAGAGAAATTTCTCTGTAATTCCCTTACCCACCCTGAGATGGGATCACTCATTCTTTTCTTGCTGATAAGTTTGAGTTCTCTGTGGATTCTGGTTATTAAACCTTTGTCAGACACATAACATGCAAATATCTTCTCCGATTCTGAGAGCTGTCTGCTTGCTTTACTTACTGTGTTCTTGGCTGTGCAGAAGCTCTTTAGTTTGATCAGGTCCCAATAGTGTATTTTTGATGTTGCTTTAATTGCTTGGGGAGTCATCCTCATAAACTTTTCACCCAGGTCAATTTCTTCAAGTGTTTTCCCTGCGCTTTCCTCTAGTATTTTTATGGTTTCGTGTGACATCCTTTTGACACAGTATTTAAGAGTGGTTAAAATTCTATGTATTTATGAAATTTCCAGTTTTTCTCCTGTTACTGACCTCTAGCTTCATTTCATTGTGACTGGAGAAGACAACTTTTATGACTTCAGTCTTCTAAAACTTACTGAAACTTGTTTTGTGGCTTAATATGTGTCCTTCATGGAGAATGTCCCACAGACACTTGAGAAGACTATATTCTATTGCTGTTGGGTGGAGTTCCATATATGTCAGTTAGGTCTAGTTGGTTTGTAGTTTTGTATTATTCTTCTGTCTAAATGTTCTATCCATTATTAAAAGTGGGATATTAAAGTTTCCAAAAATTTTTGTAGAATTATTTCTCCCTTTAATTCTATACCTGCTTCATATACTTCGATTCAGAATATGCTTGGTTTCTGTAAGCTGTAGACTGTTTTTCAACATTCTGACGTATTTATTTTAGATAGTTTTTCAATGTTTCTGTGGTGGGATAGGAACTTAGGGCAGCTATTTCACAATTTTGAACATGGGTTGCCCTAGTTGACTTTTCTCTTTTGTTAAGACAAGGTTCATTGCAGCCTCAAAATCTTGGGCCAGAGAGATCCTCCTGCTTCAGCTTGCCAAGTAGCTGGGACTACAGGCACATGTAACCACGCCTGGCTCATTTTCCTTTTGTTTTTAGAGAAAAGGTCTTACTATTTTGCCTAAGCTGGTCTCAAACTCCTGGCTTTAAAAGATCCTCTTGCCTCAGCCTCCTGAGAAGCTGGGATCATAGGTATGAGTCACCATCTCTAACCAAAGTGACTTTTCAACACAGCTCTCACCAAGAGAAGAGAAAAAGTAAATGTTTTCCAATAGGAATACTGATATATAGGGAGAGAAAAGCTGAGTTTCTCCAAAAGAATCTGGAAGTCATATTCCCTGCATTCCTTTCTCCCATTCCAAGTTGGCACTTGAGTAACCCCTGAGGGGTAATAGCAGACCAGGAAATTTGGTTTGAAAAGCACTGTTATACCATTAAAATCCTGTGATATGTTTGTGCATACGGCTGTGATCTGGTGTCAGAAATAGTGAAATGGTAATTCTGGCCTAGACTTTGTTTTGCTTGTTTTCTATCTTACTTGTTTTCAACAAAATTCCTTTTCAGCTTCTAGATGATGCAATGCATTTTCATTGAGAAAACAGGAAAAAGCACAGAGAATAAAACTATCTGTTATCCCATGGCCCAGAGACAGCTGCTGTTAATATGTTGACATTTCTAATAAATGTAGAAATTTTACATGTAGCAACAATCACCTTGGCATCATTTATTTACTGTGGTAAAGATGTTTTGCCTGTGCTTGGAAGCCTATTAATATAATCTGATGAGATAAGACATAGCACACAGTGGCTGACCTTTCAATCTCCATCCTCAATGACTGTCCCTCCAACACCCTTCAATAAAACAAACAGTTGATTGTTCAGTTGATTAGCATAATGAGATTTCAAGGTTGTGGGTTTCAACATCTTTGTCATCTGTGCCTATCAGAAAAGCTTTGCCCTATTCAAGTTGTTTTTAAACTTTAAAAAGCATAAGGATGTCTTGTTTTGAAAGAAAAATCTTCTGTGAAACCTTAAATTATAAACAAAGCTGAGTCCTTATTGTTGAAATCTGATTGGACGTGTGTAAATAGGTGGGTGAAAGATGATAGTTTGTTCACAGCCCTTCCTGCTCCTGTTTCCCAAACCTAAATCATTATGCTAAACCTCAGGGCCCCATTACAGAGCTTAAAAACTTTGTTTTTCTGGGAGATATCTTCTCTCAGTATTTCTTTTTATGGTGGTTGTTGTTGTTATTGTTTGCTTGCTTTGGAGACAGAGTCTGACTCTGTCACCCTTGGTAGAGTGTTGTGGTATCATAGTTCACAGCAAACTCAAACTCTTGGGTTCAAGCAATCCTCTTGCTTTAGTCTCTTGAGTGGCTGGGACTACAGGTGCCCACCATAATGCCTAGCTAGTTTTTCTATTCTTTTGTAGAGAGGGAGTCTCGCTCTTGCTCATGCTGGTCTCAAACTCCTAAGCTCAAGCACTTCTTCTGCCTCAGCCTCCCAGAGTGTCAGATTCTGGGTGTGAGCCACAGTGCCCGTCCCATCAGTACTCTTAATGAACTGGATGGCTACTGCATATCTGTCTCTTATGGCTCCTTAGACAGTGCCTGATACACAGTAGTGTTAGAGCAGCATGGTGGTGGCTGGATGTAGTTGTCAAAATAATTGAAAAGAGTGAGTAATGTTTTAGCAAGAAAAGGAAGGTTTATTAATTATTAACGGCTTGTATAGCAAGTCAGGCCCTACCTTACTAATGGCAGGCTCTGTGTTTCATGAACCAGCCCAAAAAGTAAATGAACCAGAGTGGGATTGGTGGGAAGTGGTGAAATAAAACACAACAGACAAAGAAAGACACGAGAGACAGAGATGGAATTGAGAGGCAAAGATGGGATCAGGAGGGCTGGGATACTTTTCTCTATCACCAGCCCCGAGCACTCAAACAGGTTTATTTTTAAGGAGGCAGTACAAAATTGTTTCTCAAGGAAGTAAGACACATTTACAACTTAATTATGAGAAGAGAAACAGGCGCAAATTCCCAGGAAAACATAATCTATTATTACTGTGTGACCTCTAAAATATGTGCAAACTACATATCTACAAGATCAGCTGGAAAACGTAAGTGACTGCTTTGAGGTATGCTATAAAGTTAAAAGCTAAAGTTTAAGGAAAACATGTTTTTCTTCTGCTGGGTTAAAAGTTGAAGTTTAGAGAAAATATGTTGTTATCTCTTGAGGAGGGTCAGTAGAAGAGGGATCGTCACCTGGACGTTCTCCTAAGCCACAGGGGCCCTGCCACCTCATAGCTTGCACTCTATACTGTGGGAGGTACAGTTTTAGGTTTTATATACAAGTTTTGGGGGGATACCAGTTGCTTCTTGGACATCTCCCACGGTCTAAATCAACTCTGTTTCCAAAACAGCCTATGTCAGCATGACCACATCTGTCTGACCACATCAGAAGATCCCTAGAACATTAGTCAGCCTCTATCTCAGTGGTTCTCAACCTGTGGGTTGCGACCCCTTTAAATACATCCTGCATATCAGATATTTACATTATGATTCATAACAGTAGCAAAATTATCGTTATGAAGTAGCAATGAAAATAATTTTATGGTTGGGGGTCACCACAACATGAGGAACTGTATTAAAGGGTTGTGGCTTTAGGAAGGTTCAGAACCACTGCTCTATCTCAGGCCAACCCAGCTACAAGGTATTTACTAGCCCCATTCCCATGATCATTCAGGTCAGCCTGACCCACACATCATCACCCTGCTCATGTCTAACTAATTGCCTAATAGTAGGTTTTCAACATTTATTGACTAAAATTAAAGATGGGAAAGCCACAAAAGGAAAATGGACTAGCAGATTTCTATTATTAGTACTTAAAAAAAAAAAAACCTCAGAAAGTTATCCCAGAATAGTAGACCACTAGTATTACCAGTAGACCAGTGGTATCATTACACTATTATGTTCTAAAAGAGACAATTCAACAAATTTGTTTTCTGACCAGGAATGTGTTAATAGTTGTAGAGTATAATAAAACATTGATGAATAACATTAAATTTCACCCACGTTCAAGGCACTGTTTGAAGGGGTGTGGAGATCGCAAAGATGATAAAAATTCAAACTGCCCCCTAAAGTATACTTAATTCTTTTAACAGAGGAGACAATTTAAATAAAATTGCTACAAATCAAGCCCATACATCAGACAATATGTCAAGAAAATTCCAGTGTTTTTTGAGTTGGAGGTAGTGCAATTTTAAAAGATAACCATCTAATAGCCTCAGTAAAAGGAGATTGTTATTGAATGTAGAGAGAAATGATAGGCGCTGAAGGAAGGCAAAAAACTTTAGAAATAAACACTTCACTTACTGCCTTAATCTAGAGAAAACAACTCCCTCCCCAAGAAGAAAGCATGACATATGAAGTACTTGGAGACAAATTAAATGTGAAGTTTTTTGCAATTGGTATGTTAGCAACAATGAAAATGGAGAAATCAATGTTAATTGTAGTGAAGCAAATTTTACAAAGTTGGCCCTTAAGTTGTGTCCCAAAGGATGGGTAGAACTTAGGTGCAGAAGAATTCATTCCAGTTTAACTGGAACAACATGCTTCAAAGCCCAGAGGCCAAGAGGAGAATAGTTCCATGAGGAAGATGGAAGAAAGCACCTGCCTAGAGTAAAGGGCGTGTGTTGGCACCAGGCTGGCTGAATAGGGAGGAACCAGATTATTAGTGAGTAAAAAGATGGGAACTGCCATCTTAGCTATCTAAGATAAAGATAGAAGAGAAGCTGCAACTTGCTTATGATGGTAGTGCAACTCTTAAATAAACTTTCACAGCTATCCAAAAGCAATATGATGAATAAGAAAAAAAATGGATAAAATGACTCAGATGATGGAGAAATAACTTGCTATCCTAATCAACATCGTTATTGTTGGGACAGGCATCCAACTTGAAAAAGAGAACAACATGAAGTAAATATAAGAAAGAGATGATTTAAGATAAACAATTATGTTTTCCAATGAAAATTACAATAACCCAGCACTCTACCTATACCATTGGAAAGGTTTCTTCATAAAATTCCTTTAATACCTAGATTAACGAGTAGGATGTTTTGTTAAATGAACATACTAGCTGGACAGCTGCTTCAATAGTTCTTTTAGAGTGCAATGGCATCATCATTATAGCTCAGAAGTCTAAAACTCCTGGGCCCAAGTGATCCTCCTGCTTCAGGTTTCTGAGTAGCTGAGACTACATATGCACTACCACACCTGGCTAATTTTTCTTTTTTTGAAGAGATGTCTAGTTCTTGCTCAGGCTGGTCCTGAACTCCTGAGCTCAAGCAAACCTCCCTTCTCGGCCTCCCTAAGTGCTAGGATTACAGTTACCTGCAGCATGAACCACTACGCCCAGCCTGCCTAAAGAATTGTTTTACCACCTTATGTTTATAAATTCATCATCTCCTTCCTGAGAATGTATTGCACTTGAACTAACTTCTGTTAAAACACCCAGTTATCCTTGACTGTTAAAGCATTCTCCTACACTATCTTCTCCATTCCAGGCCAATAAGTAATTGTGCCAATATTATGTATGAATGAATGTGCTGGATCATGGTTGTAGTGCAGTAACTCAATCTGTAGACCCTAGTGCATATTTTTCACTTGAATATGTTGAGGGAGAAAAGTTCAAGGAGGTTGGGAAAATGCAGAACTCTTGGTTGGACTTGTCAAGTTTACTTGACTAGATTTCAGTATAGTATTTTCCTTTTTTTTTTTAGAGACAAAGAGTCTAACTTCGTCACTTTTGGTAGAGTGCTGTGGCATCACAGCTCACAGCAACCTCCAGTTCTTGGGAGTAGCTGGGACTATAGGTACCTGCCACAATGCCCGCCTATTTTTTGCTGCAGTTTGGCTGGGGCTGGGCTAGAACCCCCCACCCTCGGTAAATGGGGCTGGCGCCCTACTCACTGAGCCACAGGAGCTGCCCAGTATTTTCTTTTAAGTTAAATTGCTTTGGATTTAGGGACATAGCAAATTCTACAATTCTGTTTCTGTCAGGTGGAGTAATCAAGAATCAATGGGATTTTTGAAGTCAGAGGAGATGATAGGATCTTTCAACTAGATTTAGTTTAAATGATCACTCCCTGTTTACATGAATTACTTCACCAAGTCTGACAGATGTTCCTAACGCAAGAGATCAAACTATAGATGAGCATGTGACATTGTGACAAAGACACATTTAAAACCATTTTGCAAGTTTTTCTGTTCACATTAGGCTACTTCTATACTAATTTCAATAGTTTATAATCAATTGTGTTTCAATAACTAGGGGATCTATTATTCTCCTAGTTGTTAAGAAGAATGCTTCCATCTTTTGTCCTTCCTAATTTTTATAAAAACTCACATAAATCCAATGTCTTTTCCAATCTCCAACACATAGATAATCTGGGTTACAGTCCAATGAATCCTCAGGCAACAGCCTTCTCATACCCAGAATCTACAAAGCAAAAATACTTGATGTTTTTCTTTCAACGTGGCATACTATCTTTGTCTCTATAACCCTATAACTGATCTGGTGGCAAACTGAAGCAAAGTTGAAAAGTTGTAAGACAGCAGCATTAAGAATGCTGGATTTTGGGTTAATTTTAGGCTTTATAATTTTTTTTAGTAACCTCAGAAAGTTTTCCCCTTTCCTGCCTCACTTTCTAATTCTGGAAAATGAGTAACACCGGCCTCAGAGTTCTATGAAGATTTAATGACAGTTTGTGTAAAAACACACCTACACAATCATATCTCCATTTACCATGCACTGAGAGAACCACTTAAACCACTAGATGCCTGCATTTTCTGAACAATTCGGCATTCATAATGTGACAGAGAGAATATTGAAATTGAAGCCATCAAGTAAAATCCAGGCAGTATGGGTCAATCATTTTCTTTTTGCAAGTATTCTAATCTTGCTGAGGCACTCCCAAACCTTCAGATTATTCCTGAATTCACTTATTTGAGGTACTCACAAAATTCTAGTGATTTATTTGCTCTCCCTCTTAGAAACTCAACCGTTTCAAACTGCACGTGAACTTTATGGACATACTGTACTTCACTGTTGAGCACTGACAACTAATACTTAATTTTGCGTCCTTTGATTAGCAAAGGGTTGGTAAATGGAGAGGGAGGGTTTGAATCTTTGGCACATGACTGGAAAAACGGTATATACGATACCTTTTTAAAAAACTGCCCTTTAAACACAAAAGTCTGCTAAAGTCGGGGGATTCTTACGGGAATTGGTTACAAATTCAGATTTTTATGTTACCCTTATGCCCGATTCCAGATGGGGCTGGACGTTGGTGTTTATGTTAAAATATGGTCAGTGTCTGTGAAGTCACGACACTAAGATTGCTTAGCCTTTCCCCCAGTTCTTAAAGAGCGATGTGTTGGTTTGATTTTGCCTAGTGTACGGGTCTGTAATTTCCATAGCAAAACCTGTAATGTTTTTATGAATTTTTTTTTTTTTTTGAGACAGAGCCTCAAGCTATCCCCCTGGGTAGAGTGCTGTGGCATCATAGCTCATAGCAACCTCCAACTCCTGGGCTCAAGCGAGTCTCCTGCCTCAGCCTCCCAAGTAGCTGGGACCACAGGCACCCGTCACAACGCCCGGCCATTTTTTGGTTGCAGCCATCATTGTTGTTTGGCGGGCTCGGGCTGGGGATTCGAACCCGCCACCTTAGGTGTACGTGGCTGGCGCCTTAGTCGATTGAGCCACAGGCGCCGAGCCAATGTTTTTATGAATTAAAGATTCTAGTATTAAAAAAAAAAAAAACCCTCAGGCTCACAATGTCCGTCTGGTAAGTGCGGTTTCAAAGATAAAGCGTAAAACGCCAGAGACAGTACCCCCATCAGAGCAGGCCTTCCTAATAAGTTGGCATAATAAGGATCCCAAAGGCATACAGAGATGGGAGAGGGGACCCGAGGGCAGTTCCAAGGTGGAGGCCACGCCCTGGCGGGAACGGGACTTCCAATCCTGGGAGAGTGTATTCCTCTTTCCAGCCAAACCTGAATGACCAGCTTTCCAACCAGGCCACCGCAAAGGAGAAGTAGGCGGCCCGCTCGTTTCCTCTGGGGGGAGGGCGCGCAGCCAGCCGGCGGTCACCCAGGGTTCAGGCCGCGGGCTCCGCGCCTGCGCGTTAGGAGGGGCAGGCTTGGTCTCCTTCCGGTGGCGGAGCCGCTGCGGCGAGGTGAGAGGCCGGGCCCCGCCCAGTTTTCCGGGCGGCGGAGGCGGAAGAGCAGGAACCAAGGGATTCTCCGGCACTAGACTTGAGGCGCTGCTGCTGGAGCGAGATGGAGGTGGGCGCGGCGGCGGTACCCGGGCGGGATGGTGTCCGCCAGCGGCGAGCCTTGGGCGAGGCCGGGAGGCAGCAAGAGAACCTCCATGTGCGGCCGCAGTCCGGCTCAAACAATCTTCAGAAACACTCCTACTGGTTGGATCTTTGGCTCTTCATTCTTTTCGACATGGTGGTGTTTTTATTTGTGTATTTGTGGCCATGGTGAGTATTCTGAGTTGAGAGACCATGTACCTCATTTCGAGGCGGTGTAAGGGAACTGAATTCCGGAGGGTTCTCGTACAGTGTGTCCGAGGTCACAGTGCTGATGAGAGGTGGAGTCGGGTCGTGGGGGAAAGGGGGAAGGGACGAGTGACAGTGCCCTTGCTGGCACCTCAATGGGAGTCTTCAGAGAGGTGCGAAGGAGACTTTGCTTCGTAGTTTCTTATGATTTAGAAGGAAGCCAGTTGCACTGCCGTGAAAAACTAAAGACGGTATATAGCCTTTTGGAGCTTTAGTTTTTCATCGACCATTTAGAACCATGGCACGGAGGATAGTGACGATTGACATAGTAGTTATTTATCTAAAAGCAATTTGCGTGGAGTCTGGCTGTATGTAGTACGTGCTCTAAAGGTGTGGTTACTGCACAACCATTTTACCATGAGTACACCACGCAGGCATCTCAAACTTAACCCGTCCTAACTGAACTCTTTTTTTTTTTTTTTTTTTGAGACAGAGCCTCAAACTGTCCCCCTGGGTAGAGTGCTGTGGCGTCATAGCTCACAGCAACCTCCAGCTCCTGGGCTCAAGCGAGTCTCCTGCCTCAGCCTCCCAAGTAGCTGGGACCACAGGTGCCCACCACAACGCCTGGCTATTTTTTGGTTGCAACCGTCATTGTTGTTTGGCGGGCCCTGGCTGGATTCGCACCCGCCACCTTAGGTGTATGTGGCTGGCCCCTTAGCTGCTTGAGCCACAGGCACCAAGCCTCCAACTG
>CAUYQV010035350.1:0-18501 GCA_963574575.1 Galagoides demidoff | reverse complement strand
CATGGCATCACAGCTCATAGCAACCTCCAACTCCTAGGCTCAAGCGAGTCTCCTGCCTCCGCCTCCCAAGTAGCTGGGACCACAGGCGCCCGCCACAACGCCCGGCCATTTTTTGGTTGCAGCCATCATTGTTGTTTGGCAGGCCCGGGGTGGGGATTCGAACCCGCCACCCTAGGTGTACGTGGCTGGCGCCTTAGCCAATTGAGCCACAGGCGCCGAGCCTGGAAGAGTTATTTGAAAGTTTGATGTTTCTTTCTTATATTTTTTTCTCAGCCACTTTTCCACCCCAAGCCCACAGACACACTATTCATCCCACCTCTCTCTTTCTCTCTCACACTCTTTTTTTTTCTCTTCCTTTCTCTCTCCCTCTTCTCTGAAGCTTCTAAATCAGTTCCTACAGCTTTATTTTTCTTTTTCTAAATTTAAAAAATGTGGCTTCTGCACATAAAAGTTCTCCCCCACCTTGAGCAGCCCTGACAGTCCCCTAGGTCGGTTACTGACCTGATCTATAAATTCACTGGGGTCACTTAGAGCCCTCAGTTAGCTTTTAGTCAAACATTAGCCACAGTGTTTACCCTTGTGTAATCTGTAGTTGTTACTTAATTTAATGCCTGTCAGCTTTTTTTTTAAAAAAAAAAAACACGTTCAGCAAATCCTTTGCACAGGCTATTTGGATTCCTTTTACTCTTCCCCTCCTCCACCTTAACCCACAACAAGCTCAATTTATCTAAATCAAGGCTTGCTGATATTTTTAATTTGCTAGTGCAGTTTGTGTTCTCCTCAAGGAAGGAAGAGAGAGTGTGCGTTCTGTGCCAGCCCAACTGCTTCCTCCTCAGAGGCCCCAGCTTCATGTCCTCACCCTACTTTACATCAAAGAGGGAGAACTGTAAAGTGTTGGAGTTTTTGTTTCTTATTGCTCTGGCTGAGGTTGGGGGTGATGGAAGATGGGGTGCATCCTCGAATCCCCACTTGGAGGGTGGTAGTGTGGCCCCCCTGAAGAAAACCCATTCAAAACAGACTTTGAAGCCCTGCCCGGTAGAAGGCTAAAACCTGAACATACTACATTATAATTCATACAAAACTTTGTGTTTTGAACCTTCCTCCTCAGCTGCCACTGGCTTGAAAAGTAAACAAATAGAGCCCTGGCCATCAGTGTTGAGACAGCGGGGAAAACTTCTCAGAGGCTGCTTAAAGGCAGAAGGAAGCCCTGACATCAGGTAGGCAGGGGAAGCTCCCTGCAAAGGTGAGCAAAGCCCGTAGTCAGGAGTGTGAACCAGGAGCCTACTGTGAGGCTGCCTTCGAGGGTGCTCCTCTCCACAGGGAGAAGCCCTCCAGTTCAAGAGGTTTTGCTTAATAGCCTCCTCATCTTCAATATTCTGGGTTACAGGACCAAAAGGACAAATGTCACCATGAAATTCCTATGCTTTTCAGAAGATGTAGTCAAAAAAATGTGCGCACCTAAAGAGGAGAAAAAAACTGGATTAGCCAGGGCTCAGCCCACTGTTCTGTCCCTGTCCCCTAAAACAGGACCTTGAGTTTCATCATCTCCCAGCTATACCTGTTTCTTGGTGAACAGAGACCGGGATTCTCTTTCTTGTGCTAGCAAAGAACATCCTGCTGCTAAGAACCCCAAGTGTGGGTGATACCCCTGTGGTCTCACAGATGGCTCATGAAGAACAGCATGGGGACAGGGCACAAGGAAGGAAGCCAGGGATACTGGGGACTGCAGTTCACCCACCTGCCATAAGATGCCTGTGTGCCGTTTCTAATAGGAAGGGTGCTCCTGGACAGTGTCCACACTAAGTCCACAGCGAGATATCCAGAAAAGCCTCAGGGACAGGCTGAGTTACCTGCCATGGCATTAACTCAGATCTGTTCCGGGGGCCGACAGGTCTGTCTGAGCCCCCGTCACAAGGGCACATTAGTGGCTGATGGCTGGGGATGGATGCCACTGTGGGTCAGTCTTAAGATCTCCAAAACAGCCCAGGAGACACACACGTCCCTGTCTCTGGCCACCGGCTCTCTGCTCTTCCTCATGTCCAGCCTGTGCTATCACCACCTGGACTTTGAAATGCAGCTGCTCAGTGACACAAATTATGAACAGTTTTGACAACTACCTTGAACCACCTGGAAAGTTGCTTGAAGCACAAGGGCTGCACAGAGAAAGGCTTTAAGGCTTAAGAGCTCTCTCTGAGACAACAGCACCCTGAGTAAGGACATTTGTCCAGGTTGGGGGTGGTGCCTGGCAGCTGCTGACAGAGGTGGCTGTGCTGTGGCATGGGCCCTTCCTGGTGCTTCCACTGCTGAGAGGCCCCAGCGCCTGCATGTCAGGCTCAGCCTGCTGTTTCCCTCCTGTGGCATTCTCAGCTCCAGTTTCCCTCTCTTGCCCACCCTTCACCCCCACTTACTCATTTAACAGTGCCAATAGTTCAGTCCTTAAGGATGATGTGCACCTTTAAAGCTCCTCAGAGGATAGCACTGACAAATATGAAACAGAGATCTTTTCAGAAAAAAATGTATCATTTAATTTGAGGTATAAGCCATAATGATCAACAACAGTGAATTCATTTCTTTTGTATGAGGTAGTCCTCTCTCTGACACTCTGTCTCACTGTGTGCGTGCTTCCTTAGCAGCACATCCGTGTGTGTGTCTGTTTGCTGAGCAGCACGTAGTTTGCCAGCTTCAGTCTCTGGTGCCCACCCAGGACTCAGCACTAGTCAGATAGAAACCAAACCAACTGGCTGTGACAGCTGTTCACATCAGGTCACAAAGAGAAACCCTGGGTCTGTCCTCAGAAGGACAGGCTGCAGAGAAGCCTGCCTCGCAAGCTCTTCCACACTCAGGGGGCACTCTGTCTATCCTCTCAACTAATTCCTCAGCGGAATACACATCGCACTATACCCAGACTGTGGAGACACAGAAAACATCCAGAGGGACCCAGAGAGAGTGGGCAACCCTGCTGACTTGCTCACTGAGTCGTTTGCTAGCAAGACAGTTTGGGGTTTCACTTTCCACAGTTTTTCAATATTTCAATACCTAGGGAATTTAAACTGTCAGCTGTTTTCATCATTGAACAAAATAGGCTGAATAGTTGGAAATTTAAAATAATTTTCATTATTATAGTCTCAATCCTGACCATGCAAAACAGGTGAAATGCCAAGCCTAGAGCCGATCAACCCTTAATTGATACAGACTCAGTCTCCTAAGGTTTAAAATGCATAAAAATGGCATGTAACTTCCGAAATACCATGGCACCAGGGGAGAATTTGCAAACGGCTATAGAGGCAAACTGGATGTTTGCTCAAATTGGATTCCACACTCCATGTGTAGCCCAGAGCAAAGGGCCTGCTTTCTCACTAAGTCTCATGTTCTCGCCTCGGAAATGAGGAATCCTCCCCCCCCCTTTTTTTGGCAGTTTTTGGCCAGGGCTGGGTTTGAACCCGCCACCTCTTGTATATGGGGCTGGCGCCCTACTCCTTTGAGGCACAGTTGCTGCCCAAGTACCCCATTTTTAAGCGTAGCACCCCAGCTCTCTAGATTGGCCTGGGGGTTAAAACCAGGAAATATGTACACGTGTGACACCTGATTGACTACAGTTTCCAGCTTACTGTAAGTTGCTAATAAATGAAAACGACTAGACATTCTTGTCTCACAGACAAAATTCCTTAAAAACCAGGAACTGAAAGTTTTAAATTTAAGAAACAATGAATACTTCTTTGGGGAAAATATCTGACCCCTAAACCAGGTAATGGAACATCTCAGAAAGCCAGAGCACCGAGAGCAGACTTGTTAAAGTGCCAGGGATGGGGCTCGTGCCCAGCCAACACTCAATAAACATTTATTGATACTGACCATGGTTTCCTTAGGTTTAAAATAAAATGTCTGGAAGAATTACAGAATTAACCACTTGTGGTCATCCCTGAAACAGTATAGCATCAACGTGAACATTGAAAACAGCCCCCGCCCCAAAGACCTGTATACCAATTTTGTGCAAAAGACTGGAGTGACCCCAAACACAAGATTGCAAGAAAAGCGAAGATTCATAAAATTATAAGACAAGAATTAAGAAAGAGTTCCCAGAAATGGAGAAGGCCTTACCAACTTCAGCAGAGAAATTTCTTTTTCTATCATTCTGTTGACTTCACAGGATTAGGTAATGATGCCGGGGAGACGTCTGCTTATTCCCAGACTGAGACTACCACCGTCTGCATTTAGCCAAAGGGCTACCAAATTAAAATGGAATACCCACTAAGTAAATCACTTAGAGTCAAATTCAGACAGATGATCTCACAGAGGAGAGCTCCCCTGCGTAGAAGGAGAGAATGAAGAGAGGCCATAGTGCAAATTTTTTTTTTTGTTATCAAGGTAGAGTTTGTAATGTGACAGTGATTGAGCTGTAGAGGAAGCTTTTAACAGTGTTCTCTGTGGCCTCATACTAATTCACTGAAATAAATCATTCGCTTTTCTCATCTTCCTTTAACTTTAGCTTCAAAATAACCAGTTATCTTAGTGTTCTCTATCACATGGGGCTGAGCAAAAAAGAAAAATTGCAGATTTCAGCAGGGCATTGATCAATTCATGAGATATACTGAGTGTTAAAAGGCAACCAACATATTACCTCCATCCTTGAGAGTAAATCCCTAATCCTTTGGGATAAATTTTTTCAATGAACTACTTCTCTTCACTAAGTATCAAATCAGTTGATCTCTGGAACACTTAAAATGCCAGGCTGCGCGTCTGTGTGCACACTAACATACAGCCACACGGGTACACACTGCTATGGAAGAACAGGGAGGCGGCTGCAGTGTTTCTCTGGCTTGCTTTTCACCGGGGCGCGCACTGTTCCAGCACTGAGCAGAACCACAGGCGTAAACCCTTTGCAAGAAACAGGCACATCTCCACAGTGAGGAGGTCTGGTTGCAGGTGGATATGAGAATGCAGAGTTTGTGGAAACTTAGCCTTTTATTTGTTTATTTTTTTATGTCCTCTGTCAAAACTGCAGCCCTGTGTGAGCTTAGCCAGCCTTCCTACTATGCCTTTTGGGAAACACATCTCTTTTGCCTCCTGGCCTGATGTTTGCACAGGTGAGTTGAAGAGCCTGGTAATTCTTGGCCCAAGCATCAACACATAGGTTTGCTTTGCCCTTGTATTAGATTAAAATGCTTGGACACATTGATAAGCTAAACTTGCTGTTGTTTTGGTGAGATTTTTTTTTAAAAGAAAATTGGTCTATAATCAGTGGAAAGCCATTTCTACCTTTTCCTGGTGTAGGCCTCATGTCTACTGCTCTGACGTGGCCAGGCCTCTCTATGGCTTAACAACATGAGCCTCGCTGAAATCTCCATGGACCCATCAGTACTTGTTGGAAAGAAACACAATGCATACTTTTTTAAAGTTATAAATATGGTTCATATATAAACATAAACATGCAGCAAAGATTTATTTAATTCATCAATGAGGGAATGAGAAAAATGATACAAAAAGTGCAGAGAGCATCTGAGGACACAGACCTGGAGAACAGAGGCAGAGCAAGAGACTGGAGTCACAGGACACTGGCTCAGCCACATGCAGAGATGAAAGGATAACTAGTACAGTCATCCTTTTTACCTCAGCAAAATCATTTGTATCACTACAAAGCAAAAACCTACAAATTAACATGTCATTTCATGGCATCTGAGCCTTAACCAGTAGCAAATAGTTTGTCAAATAAAGTGCATTTCCCTAGAGAGTCAGGTAATCTTTGGGTTGGCCTTTTAGAAACTGTTTCTGTCAGACAGTAAAAAAACACACTGCCATCCTTTTGTCTTATTTCAACTGTGATACTGTGTCTTACCATCAGTAAAGTACTTTTCGGGGGGGAAAGGTGCCTCATATAACAAAATAATTAAGGTCATGGGATGAATAATTACAGCAATATTAATAGAACAACAAACATCACTGCTCAAACCCTTTTGAATAATAAAATGTACAGAAAGAAAGATAAAGGCAGCCCTGGCACTCCCTGAGGGATGGAGGAACAAAATGTGGTCCCTACATCCAATGGGATTCATTCAGCCTGAGAAAGGACAGAAACACCAGCACAAACATGAGTCAATCTTGATGACCTTATACAAAGTGAAATAAGTCAGTCACAAAATGACAAATGCTGTATAATTCCATTTATATGTGTTATCTAGAATAGTTGGATTTGCTGAAATAGAAAGTAGACAGGTAGGGTTGTCATGCTAGGGTTGAGGGGGGGAATCGTGAGTTACAGTTCAATAGGTACAGAGTTTCACATTTGCCAGATGAACAAGTTCTGGAGATTGGTCACACAACATCAGTGTATTTAACCTGACCAAATTATACTTAGAAGTGGTTAAGATGGTAAATTTATATTATGCATTTTTTTTACCACAATAATTTAAAAAATTACTTTGTTGGAGCTCAAGGAGTAGGGAACTGGCCCCATATACCAGAGGTGGCAGGTTTAAACCCAGCCTTGGCCAAAATAACTACAACAACAACAAAAAAATTACTTTGTTGGTATCACTAATCCAGATGCCTTTTATAAGGCAGGGGAGTGATGCCCACCAGGGTGAGATCAAAATATGCATTGGAAGAGCCATCTGAAGTGCCAGATTGTGACTTAACCTAAACATGACACAAAGGAAATGAATACAAAGTCTCCAACCCAGCTATGGTGGACTTGGGCCAGCATCATGGAAATGATGAAGCAATTGGGCAGAGTTGGCTGCCTGAGCAGCTCAGGACCCGCTGGTGCCTGTTAAAAGCCAGAAGGAACTGGGGATGAAGTGCATGGGGCCAGAGCCCAAGGTGCGGCCCCACTGCTGCTAAATGCTATCTGGCCTTTGATCAGAACATGGAGAGCTCCCCTCACCACCATATGGGAAGGTTTGATGTTCCTTTTCCAGCTGTTCCCCATAGGGGGCAGGGTGACTTAATTGCTGCTATTTCTCCACAGCTGAGGCTTCACTCAGAGTAACTGATTCACTAGGGTAGGACAGAGACCAGCTGAAAACAAGACAAAGCCACTTAGCCCCACCACACCAAGGGAGTCCCCAGTGTCTCAGGCTGTAGCACTATATATGTCCTTTGCAGTAATCACACAATAGAATGCTTGCCCCATTCTGTTACTGAGGGATTCTACTGTATTTCTCAGATCTTTGAGGGATGCAAATTCTTGTCTCAATGTGTCAAAATCTTTGGTGATTTTTACCTTTGAATTCATTAAATTCTTGAGATAACTTCTGAATTGCTCCTTGAATTACTAATTCCAACTTTACCTTCATTCTATTAATCTTATTTGCGATCTAAATTCTGAATTTGATTTCTGACATCTCAGCCATTTGTTTATGAATGGAATCTTCAGTTGTGTCCTCCATATCATTCCTTGGGGTAGTTGATCTACTCTGGTTGTTCATGTTACTGGAGTTTTTCCACAGATTCTGCCCCATGATTACTTTATGCCATTTGGCTAGATGAGCAGATAAGGTGAAGTTGGGTTGAAGGGATCCTGGAGTAGTGATTAACCAGCCCTTTTCCCAAGAGCTAGGATTAGTGTCTTTACCTTTTCCCACAACCACACACCCAGGGTGCCACTTTGGATAGTCCTCAGGTGATTGGTCCAGTCCAAGAGATCCAAATCAACTGTCCCAGTCAGCTCTTGGTCTCATGTGGGAGACTTCAAAATGTCTCTCACAACTAGATAGCTGGGATCTGCTGGCAGCTCGAGTATGACTCACTCTGGTGCTCCCTGGAGTCAGAAGAACATCCCCCCACCACCCCTGGCCCAGCAAAATGAATTAGTCTGGGAAGGTTGATGCTTCCCTCCCCACCTTGTACCTCTGTCACACCCAGTCACTGGTAACTCTGCAGGACAGTGACCTAGTTCCTTCCAATGAGCAGATGCTCCAGGGTGTTGTGCCTGCCTGAGTCACAGGGAGATCTATGTCTTCTAGTCCAGGCCTCTGCACTCTGCCACCATCTGGCAAGGGGGACTGAGGCCTGACAGTCAGGTTGTTAATGGAAGTTAGGGTGGTTCACTCAGTTCCAGCCCCACCCCTGACTGATGTAGCTGACACATATTTTCACAGAATTTGTGATTCTGTCCTGGCTATATTCTCCTGTGGACTAGGTGCTGTTTGAGTTCACAGAAACTGTGACTCAGTCCCAGTCTGTGCCATTGCCTGGAGCTGGCATGTCTGTTTCTGCTGCAATCTGTGTTGTGGTGGGTGCAGTTAGACCTCACACTCGGCTCTGAGTTCCTGCCTCTGCCTGCCTGCCTTTGTCTCAGCTGTGATCCCCTGAGGGCCGCGTGCTTCTTAGGTTCAGTAAAGCAGTCCTTCTGGTCAGACCCACCATGGGAGTATGCCATGAGTCTTCTATTCTCTGTCCCTGCCACACCCTGCCTAGGCAGGTACGGCCTCAGGTATACCCTTTGCTCACAGGGCCTGCATTACTGTCCCAAATCTGTTCTACCAGTGTCTGCCACCAGAGAAGATGCCCAGCTTTCTCTGGTTGCCCAGAGAGATAGGGAGTGTCTCTACAAAATATCCCCACTGGTTTGAGCCCTATTGTTGCTGCTGCTGGTGCTGCTGCTTTGTGCCACAGGGCACTCCTCTCCCTCTCCCATATGATTCCTTCAGACCACCATCTTCTCCTTACCCCTGTGCCACAGAATCAGCACAGACCTGTAACAGCCCAGGTCCTGTTCACACCTCTCGAGAAAATGCCCAAGAATCTGGACCCCATGAAGGACAGGCTTCCAGACCTTGGGGTGTGAGTGGAGGGGAGTGCTGGGAGTTCATAATTGCAGGTAGAGAATGTACACAATTGTATACAGTTTTATGCCTGGCAGGAGAGTGCCATGGCACCCTAGTAGGGGAAGGAGGTCTGGTTTTTAGAGGGTCTCTCCCATGGGATAAAATGGAAGGATGTTTGAATTTTACTCACATGTTTGTAGAAAGTATACCGTGAGCTGTTCTCATGGGGGAAGGGACTCCTGTCTGTTTGGTGATGGATTTTGTACCTATTATTTGTATCTTTGGGGTTGCAGCTCACCCTAGCAGGGTTGATATGCATTCTTCAACATTCTCTCTTGGCTCAGCTCCAAACCATTAGCTTACTTGCTAAACTTCTGTCCTTTAACTCTCCTTCTGAATGGGAGCCTCTGTGGAAAGCTGGCTTCAGTCAGCCATCTTGCCTCCACCCACCTTGAATATTTATAATGCATCAGGGTGGGAGTCAAGCCCGTGGAGAAGGAGCATGTAGTGATCCTTAAGCATGTAGTTCTTGTATGTGGGGCTTCCCACACCTGTGGTGTAGCGTTTCAATAAATAGCTGCTGCAGAGGTAGCTTGAGGCTCTCCTGAACCTCTGCGGAGTCCAACTCTTGCAAGCTTGTACTTTCAATCTGCGTACCTGCTGGTTCGTTCTGGTGGTACCAACAATAAATGGTCAACACACTCCAGCAAAAAGTGAAAGCCTTTGTATAAGAAACTTTGCCACTCACATACACAACATTTTTATTCCCTCAGAAATATGATTAATCTTTGCAATAGAGCATTATGTCTCCCTTCCTTTCTTCTTTTCTCTCTCTTTCTCTGTTTCTTTTTCTCCTGGTCCATAGAAACTTTCTCTAATTTGTATGACAGATTGGCAAGATGCCATAGAATGCTGATTAAGATGGAACATTAAGCTCAATGAATTTTAAAATTCAGATCCTTTATGGATTCAAGGAAAACTATATCCACCTCCTTTAAGCAGTGTCCTTCAATGCCTTGAGATTCTATTCACAGAATATAACAATTGAGAAAATTTATTCATTTGCAAAAATATTTAACCCTACCTAATCTCAACACTACACTGAAAACAACCAAAAAAATAAGGTCTAGAAACATGTTTTGTTTCATCATAGCTTCTATTGTTAAAATGAGTATTTTCCTGGAACAAATTGTTGTCAAAATTGGAACATCCTTTAGAGTCAAAAGAAATAATTCTCTTTGACTTAAGAGTGCCTCCTCTCTGTATGACTGTCTTCATAATACCCTAATTAAGTGAAGATTACAGGGGTTGTGAGTTGATGTATCCCTTCTAAAACTCAAACAAATTTCACACAAACACACCCAAATCAGAGAGAGAGAAGCATGCAATTCACTACAGACTGGCTGTTTACTCTTTTGTTTTACTTTGTTTAGCCTCTGTTTTTCTCTACCCTGGCTTTTTTGCAGCAGGTGTAGCTCAAGGCAACCCTCCCTGAAGTTTTAGTCTTTTCTGCGCAGACTGTCTCCTGACATGGAATAACTCCAGGAAGGTCAGCCAAGAAAATAATTATGACAAGCTCAGAGAAATCTGTAAAATGTTTAAATAGCTAACTAATAATTTAACTACTGGAGGAAGCAGGTAGAATTAAATGGAAATATTAATTGTGAGATTAAAAAAAAAAAAGGAAGATAAAGATGGAAAGCAAAGCACAGGACAGGGAAGGGAGAAGAGCAGTGAGCCAGTCACCTCCCTGCCTGGTTGTACCAACTCACAGCCTCATGCAAATGCCTCCATTTTTTATGGCCTTTCAGGTGAAGGTCCTCATCTGCTGAAAGTTGAACTGTAACTATTTTGCAGAAAATAAACTGAGGGCATGTTTATGTGATCACTGCTCGAAGACAAAGTGGGGGAAAGAAGCACCAAAGAATTCTGCACAAGGACCGCTTTTAAATTTTGATCCCCATCAAACCCCCAGCCAGATCTGGGTCTTAGACTGGTCTTCCCCACCTAAATATCATTGTTTGAACAACTCTAAGGTTGATACAGCTTGGCTTTTCCAGCAGTCTTGACCTTGCCCAGTGTCTCGTATGGGGAACACAGGGATTCATGAAAGGATTTTACTTAAATGTTATTTTTAACCTTTGGAAGTTACAACTTATGAAAAGAGATTCCAAAGCCACACAATGTACTGGGGCATAAAAAATGGCCTATATCTGAAAATAACTCCCAGTTTAGCTGTTTCGGAATAAAGCAAATGTTTAAAATAGTGTGAAGTGAAAGTTAAATATTTCAATAGGCCCAGCTGCCTCGGAGGCTGGCATTGGGGTTTGGGGAGGAAGTGGAGGTTTCTCTTTGAAGCCTGGCTGCTAGAAGTCTAGAAGCAGCCAAATTTCAGGGGAAAGTTGCCTCCCTGGCCTGGGGGCCTCCCCACAGCATCTGAGACAAGCCATGGCTCTCCTGTTTCTTTCTTAGAGGCGGAGAAAAAGAGGAAAACAAGGGAAGCAAAATGGTGAGTTGGACATCTTAGATACCGCAAATATTTTTGTGACAATTAAATTTTTTAAAAACTAATCTTCCTGCAGCAGGAGGAGCTATGTTGAACACTGAGCAAACTTAGTAGGGGAGGTGGATCTTTTATTTTCTACTTTGATAAAAAGAAACTGAAGTATAGGAAATAAGAGAGAAGAGACAACTGACTGGGAAGACTTCTCCAATGGGCCATTACACTTTTTGTCTTTGATAATGAACTCCCATTGAATCCAATGTACTCTATAGCATCCTTATCTCCTAAGCAGCCATTAGCAAGTAGCTTTGGTCAAAGTCTGTGGTCTCTATCCTCTTTCTCAGTTTAAGACTGGCTCCTTGTGTCACCAAGATCACAGATGAGGGCGTCCTGTGCAGTCCCCTGAGTACTCAGCTCTGTGTGTAGACTGTGTGCTCTGCCTCGTCCCCTTACTCTTTGTGAGTAGCCCACACCCATCAGCCCCCTCTCCTCCCACATATTGGAGCCCAGACACTTTCACCCTGCCAAGGATATTGTTGAGCACTTGCTCATTCTTCCACATTACCAACTTTTACTTTCTACTATATTATCCCCTCAGGCATACATGCTCCAATTCTCCCATTTCCAAAATAAAAAACTTCCCTTTAGTCCACTTCACCACTAGGTACCATCCCATTATCTGTTATAATAGAGCTGTCTGAAACAGACTTACACCAGTGCAGATACTACCTGTAATATGAGCCACATACAGCATTTTAACTTTTTCTGGTAGCCACATCAAAAAAGTAAAATTAATTTTAACAACATATTTTATTTAATCCAATATATCAAAAATGGTACGATTTAAACCTGTAATTGTTATAGAACATTAGCGAGATATTTCACATCCCTTTTCTAATACTATTGGGGGTGCTGTGCTTGCCACACATTTCCATTCAGAGCTGCTTAGAGGAGCACATCCAGGTGCTCCGTAGGTGCCTGTGTCTGGGGCTCCCATTTTGGGTAGTGAAGCTTCATGCTATCCCCATTTTTCCTCCTCTTGAACTCCTTTCTCTTCTCTTGAACCCACTCCTTTCAGGCTTTTGCCTACACCACTCTACTGACAGTGATGTCAAAGTCTCCAACAATTTTGACCTATCTAAAGCTTTCTACTCAGCCTATATATCTTGCCTGACCTGTCAGCACATTTTAATCCAGGTGGTCACTCTCCTGCTTGACAAACTTTCTTCACTGGGCTTCTAGGACACCACACTCTCCTCCCTGCCTCCTACTTCACTGGCTGCTGCCTCTTGGTGTCCTTTGCTGGTTTGTTCTCACCTCTTTTTCTTCTAAATCAGGGGTTCTCAACCTTTTAATGCCATGATATATTTTCATTGTTACAAAGGGGTCATGATCTACAGGTTGAGAACCTCTGCATAATGTCCCAGTGGAGAGCCCCTGGGCTAACTCCTTTATCTGCTTTACTTTTCTGAATACTCTAATTTCTTGATGAACTTATCCATCCATGTGGTGACAAATCTTGACCCTCCATCTCGCTCCTGAACTCAAGCTCCAAGAACACGTTCACTTAAACATCTCAAGGCATTTATAGATTTTATACATAAAAATGTGAAACTATTGCATATACAAAAAACTAAATAATCTTTTAAAAGTATTCAACAAACTTGGAAAGATAATCATAGAAATTAAATCAAATGGTTAATGTTTAAAGAAAGTAGAAGGATCCCAAGATAAATACATATGGAATGATAGGAATAGAGAGTCCTCAAGAACAGTGACAAGTGGTTAGAAAATGTGTTGAAAAATGTATTTGGGCACCACGAATGAACCAATCTGAAACAAGAAAAATAAAGCTTAGGGGCCAGGTACAGTGGCTTATGCCTGTAATTCTAGCACTCTTGGAGGCCGAAGCAGGTAGATTGACTGAGCTCAGGAGTTTGAGACCAGCCTGAGCAAGAGCGAGAGCCCATCTCTACTAAAATTGAAAACTAGCCAAGCATCAAGGTGGGCATCTGTAGTCTCACCTGCTCAGGAGGATAAGGCAAGAGGATTGCTTGAGTCCAAGAGTTTAATTTTGCTGAACTATGATGCCATGGCACTCTAGTCAGGGTGACAGAGTGAAACTTTGTCTAAAAAAAAAATAAGTGAGTGACACCCATAGCTCAGTGGGTAGGGCACTGGCCACATACACCAAGGCTGGTGGGTTCAAACCTAGCCCAGGTCAGCTTTTAACAACAATTACAGCTGCAACAACAATAACAACAAAAATAGCTGGGCGTTGTGGCGGGTGCCTGTAGTCCTAGCTAATTGGGAGGCTGAGGCAAGAGAATTGCTTAAGCCCAAGAGTTTGAGGTTGCTGTGAGCTGTGATGCCACCACACTCTACCCAGGGCAATAGCTTGAGACTCTGCCTCAAAAAAAAAGGAGGGAGGGAGGAAGGGAAGGGAAGGAAGGAAAGAAGGAAGGAAACTTATATCCAAAGGTTTAATAGTGAACATATCTGTTTCCAATAATGGTAAGACAGTTAAACTGTTAAATATAGAGGATGCCAAAAAATGTATAAACATTTTAATAAAGGAAAAGAGATGTATTAAATTTGTAATACTCAAGTCATGTTTGACTTCAGTGATTTTTAATAGGTGCTCAATGTGACTTGTATGCATCTTTTGTTACTGGTATATATCAAGTAGTACAATGTTTGCTTTCTTAAAATGTGTATACATTTTTGGAGTATGCGCTGTGTGTGTGTATGTACACACACATATTTTAATAATAATTAAAATGAACAGAAGTTCTCAGTTTCTTAAAAATTATCATTTATGCTCAATTGAAACAGCATTAAATATGTATATATATTTAAGAACTGAAAAAAGCACATGAAAGTTATGTTCTCTGCAGCAAAATTTTCAAAAGTAATAGATTTAAATAACCCCAAGCCCCATTCCCCACAGGTGATGTGATGAGAGCCAGAAGTACCCTGGGCCTATAACAAAGTTACACCGCAGGAGAGAATCCCCCAAATTATGAAACTTGGAACTTACATAGGGCAGAGTGCCAGGGGCTATTCACTGTCCCACCCCCATCACCCACTTGTTGGGTCCCATATGGGGTGCCACTTGTTGGCTGGGACTGGCCAGGTCTCAGGCTGGCTTATCTATAGTCCTGACAGGAACTGCTGTTCTATGTTGCTTGGGAACAATTACCCTTAGGTGCCTGAGGGTTATTTGCCTTTGCAGAAGGGAGAAAGAAATAAACAGTCTTTGAGAAAGAGAAACACTTTGAATAGGAGAGTAAATCTTAGCTGTCTTCTTGGAAAGCCATGGGGCAATCGCCCTGTGAGCAGGAGAAGGGGGAGAGACAGAGTGAGTGAGTCCGTGAAAGAATAGCATGCACACTTTCCCACTCACTTCTGCAGCTTCTTATAGATGCAATCCTGTGGCTACTTGCAACACAGGTGTAGACTGCCAATCACTGATGTTCTTGTCTGGTAAGCTCTCATGTTAGGAGAGCCAATCCCTTCCCCATGTCCTCATCACCAAAGTGTTACATTACCGAGCTGTTAAAGGTGTTTGTTATAACTCTCGCTTCTCCTTTCCTTGAGCTGTATGGTCTGCTACAGCAGAGAAAGAAAAACAGAGAATCTGACTCTAGCATGTGAGCAAATCCTCTGCAGGAATGTGAGGGAAAGACCCCTTAGATTTTTACGGCCCAAATGTAGGCAAATGACTCCACGGGAAAGAATTGTCCAAATTTGTCTGAAATCATGCATTATTTCTAGCTTCCAAGGCATATTTTCTATTCAATAATCTTTGAACCAACTTTGCTAGTTCTCTTTGCTCCCAAAGGCCAGACCAAGTGGAGACATAAACATATGCATGAAGAACTGCATATGTTTATGCACTCTCTCAGCACTGCCAGGAACCTGTAAACCCTCCAGACCTCTCCACCACCAAAATCACCAGGTCAGATTCCTACTCACTTCTTTCTAGCCAATTTTCCACACTTAAACTCTTCATTGGCTTCCCTAGCTCTTCAATTAACAACCCAAACCCTTTCTATGCCTTACAAGATCCTGCGAGGCCTGGCGCCTGGCACCTGCCCACCTTTCCAGCTTTATTTGCACTACCCTCCTCCTTTCCTCTCTGTACTAAACCATCACTACTCTTCTCTCAGTTCATCAAGTGCTTCATGGCCCCAGGACCTTTGCACATACTGCTCAAGAAGTTACCTGTTGCTACATTCTGTAAACCTCTCTCTATCCCTGATCAGCTCACATAGTTCAAAAATTATCTCATTAGGGAAGTATTCTCAGAATCACCAAATCAGATAATTTTCCTTTACAGTAATTGCCTCTGAAATACATTTTTGCGATTATTTGACTACAATGTATGCCCCTCTAAAGGGGCATAGATTATTTCCCTAAATCAGAGGTAAAGTACTGAATATGTTTCTGATGAATAGAAGAGTGAATGAACAGATGAATGACTAAGGACTGGCACAGAAGTAGCCTCATTCACCCAGCTCCTGTAATCTTAGCTGGAGTCTCTATTTGTGAAGAAGATAAATTCTGGTTTTTCTAAGGAAGAAGTAGTCACATCACGGCCACATCACTGGTGCTCCATCCCTAGAGCAAACAGGATTGTATACTGTAGGAAGGAAGGGCTCAGAGAGCCAGTGCTGCCTTCTGCTCATCCTCTGGCCATCTTGCTAATCTCTAAAGGAGGACACTCACCACAAGGCATGGTAGTTCTGTTAGCTTTCATTATTTTTGGCATGATTGTTGAGTGACATTTCAATTATGACACTCTTGCTCCTGACTGCAGGGGCTATCTGAGCCTGAGAATTCACTCTTAATCCTGCCCAGGAAATACAGTATAAAATTCCAGTTTGGTGGCCAAATGTACCACATGGGTACATTCTGTAGACCAATCCCCATCCCTGACCAGCTCACCTAGTTCAAAAATTGTCTCATTTACAGAAGACTTCTCAGAATCACAAAATCGGATAACTTTCCTTCAGAGTAACTGCTTCTGAAATACATTTACCTCTGTGATTATTTGACTACACTCTATGGCCCACATACTACACATGACCAAGACATTGAAAGCGTATAAACTCCATGGGTCTTCTATGCTTATTGGAGAAAGCTCTGAGATTTAACCACTTGAAAGAGATAACTATAGGAGTTGAGTTTTTAGATAATTTGGGAGGTTTGAATTGGAAGCCATTCCCTCACCATCAGCACAGAATCAGCCACTCTAGGATGAGCTTATATAAGGATAGATGCTTCTCTTTACCACGTGGCTCCTCAGAGACCTTGGGGTGAACTTAACATCAGAGAATATAAAGAATTTTTAAAAATTTAATTTAGTGAGTGTAAATAACAAAACAATAAAAATTACTCATTACAGATCTTCTTCTGGAAGGTGCTTCACATGACATTCATAGCAATCCTATCAGATAGAAACCATCTTTGATCTTTTATATATGAGATATTGAACCTTGGAAAGGAAATTTCTCCAGTGTTCCTCAGCTTGCAGATGTGAAAGCCAGATTTCAAATTCAGATTTCAGATTTGTCTGAATCAAAAACTCTTGATTTCTATAGAGGTAACACTGTGAAGATACCTACCTGAAGTGATGTGGAGACTGTAACTTCCAGAAGTCACTGTATTTCTCCATAACTTCCCCATCTACCTCAAGTATCCTTACTCTAAATATTCAGGTCCTTCCTTCTCCTGTCTCAAACTACTTTCTTGTCTTCTTTCTTGAAGAAGCACAAAGTAAGATATCCTGCAGATGGCTGTCTGGATGGGTTTCAACTAGGGAGAATTTCTTGACCATCACCTTGGTCAACACTGAGAAAAAAGACCCTCTGCTAGACCTGTGCCTGCCATGACACATGCTAGGCTGCCAGGTCTGTTGGTTTGTGCTTCTCTGATGCAAAGCCTCAGAGTGGGATGTGCCAATCATGGTCACATTTGCATCTTGAGCATCTTGCACTGGGTCTCATAATGGAGATTCAGGTAGAAATGTTAGAAATAAAAAGAACAGCAACATAGATAAAGAATGACTTTGAATGTATAATCAGTAGATTTGACACAGTCAAGGAAAGAACCAGTAAACCTTAATATAGGTCAATATAAATTACTCAAATTGAAACACAAAAAGAACAAAAAGGAACAGAAAAAAGCAGAACAGAACACCTAATCAATGTAGGAAAACCACATGTCTAAGATATGTTTAATTAGAACTCCTCATGACAGAGGGAGTAAGGCAGAAGAAATGCTGAAAGATATAATGGCCAAGAACTATCCAGAATTAACTATAAACACCAAACCATAGATCCAAGAAACTCAAAGAACACTAGAGAGGATACATATAATACCAAATGAACCAAGCAAAAGACATCTCTTATTCAAACTGCTAAAAAACAAAGAAAATAGAAAGAAAAAAATTTGAACTTAACCAAAAATAAAGGACATACTAATACTAATACAATAAATAAGTGAATAAATAATAACTAAGAGTAAGGATAAAGAGTCAAATCTCTCTTGCAGCAGAATTCCAAATAATTTGTGTAGTTACTCTACCCTTAAAGAGAAAGAACATAGCTCCACACTCCTTAAGTATGGGCTGTGTATACTGACTTCCTTTCAAGGAATTTAGAAGGTAAATGGAGAAGAGTACCTTTATAGTGAAGAAGTCAGACAAACACACCCTTAGTCCGGTGATCAAGGTCAACATCAAGATCAAAACGTTGGGGGCAGAGGCAAGATGGTGGACTGCAGCCAGCTTTTTACAGAGGCTCCCATTCAGAAGGAGACTTAAAGGACAGAAGTTTAGCAAGGGAGCTGATGATTTGGAGTGGAGCCAAGAGAGATTGAAGAATGCACTTCAACCTTGCTGAGGTGAGATGCGATCCCAAAAATACAATCAAAAAGTGCAAAATCCACCACCAAGTCCTCTCCCCCACAAGAAGGGCTCCCAGTTTTCTCCAGACACACAAGCGAGCAGAGTTCAAACATCTTTTCACTCTATCCCATGGGAGAGACCCCCTAAAAACTGGATCTCCTACCTCTGCTGGCATGCCATGGCACCCTCCTGCCAGGCATAAAACTGTAAAACTGTATATATTCTCTACCTGCAACTCTGAACTCCAAGGATTCCCCCCCCCCAACTCTCACCCCGAGGTCTGGAGGTTTGTGGCCCACCTAGTCCAGATTCTTGGACAT
>CAUYQV010035345.1:0-18015 GCA_963574575.1 Galagoides demidoff | reverse complement strand
AAAAGAAAGAAAGGAAGGAAGGAAGGAAGGAAGGAAGGAAGGAAGGAAGGAAGGAAAAGAAATTATATGCGCCCAAGATTCAATGAAATTCAATACAAGTGCACTTGTATTGAACTAGTCTAATTAAAAGTACAGTCCTAGAGTGGTGCCTGTAGGTCAAAGGAGTAGGGCGGTGGCCCCATATGCCAGAGGTGGCAGTTTCAAACCCAGCTCCGGCCAAAAACTGCAAAAAGAAAAAAAAAAAAAGAAAGACGGGAGTTCTGATCTTCTACTGAATGAATGAGGAACACAACCACAACCTTTCTCAGTTCAGGATTCTGTTTCCTTACCTGATTTAGGGTAAGTCACTATTACTATATCCTCATCTGTTATCACAAACTCTTCATGTGCTTTTCTAAGGATCTCAAAACTGTAAGGCCTCCTCAGGAAAGATATCCCTTCACATCACAAATTGTCATCTCCCATGATAATCAGCTCCCTGTACTTGGCATGAGGGGTTCAGTTGCAGCCACTGACAGAGGCTGTGGCATCTGCTGGCAGATTAGATTTTATAGTGAAGAGATAAGGATCAATAATCTTTGCCCAGTTTGCTGCAAAGTTTGCTAGAGAAGTAGATATGGTGACCAAGAGTCACAAGTTTAATGATATTGAGCTATTGTGAACTCAAGAAAACATTCTGGAGGTAGTCTGTGTTTGAGTTCATAGGAGTTAACCAGAAATTCAGTGACAAAAACACAATGACATAGAAATGTGTGTACATTTAAAAATACTTTCAAAGCTGAACCTGGTGACTTCTGCTTGTAATCCTAGGACTCTGGGAGATCTAAAAGAGTAGATTGCTTGAGCTCAGAAGTTCAAGACCAGCCTGAGCAACAGCAAGACCCCACTTTGTAGTAACAAAGCCAAGCATAGTGATAGGTGCCTATAGTAGCTCCCAGCTACTTGGAAGGCTGAGGCAAAAGGAGCTCTCAAGCCCAGGAATTTGAGGTTGCTATGATCTATGATGCCATGGCACTCTACCCAGGGCAACAGAGTAATACTCTGTCTCAAAAAAAAAAAAAAAAAAAAGAAGAAAGAAAGAAAGAAAAGAATGCCAATACTTACCTAAAAAGTGTGGATTAAAAACATGAGGTTAGAATAGTGTCTCTATCACCCTGCAAGAGTGTGTTTTACAGTATGTCATTCACCATGATAGACAATTTATATTCTTTCCTGATAGAAAATGTACTCTACCTACCAAGAGCTAAGTAGCATGAGTGCATGGGACAGCAAAGTGGGCAGTATTTATTGAGGAAAAAAGAAAAGTGACCTTCACGAATAGTCTGACTGGTAACCTCGGGATATTTTCCTTGTTTAGACATATCTGAGACTTGGCTGAGAGTTCAGCTTCTTTGATTGGCTGAGACTCAGATCCTTTCCACAGGAATGTACAGTTTGCAGTTTATTGACATGGTGAGTTAGGTTACAGTTCGCTACATAGAGAAATGGTTTTAGGCAAAATTTAATTAAGCAGGTGATTTGCTCAATTTTTCAGGAAGATACATGCAGAAAGGCCTCAGCAGTTTGTTGTGTCAGGAACACAATGTCTTCATTAGAGTAGAACAACCTGAAATTTCAGTGGAATGCATCTGAGAAATGAATCCAAGGATGAGCCAAATACATAAAGTAAGAGTGAGCAAAAAAACACTGATCCTTGCTGGTTTACAGACACTTTCATACACACTAAAGGAACCATTATTACCTCTATTTCAAAGTTGGGAAACGGGGTTCCAGTGGGAACACAATAAGATTCACACAGCTGGAATTTATACCCAGGCAGTATCATTGCAAAGCATGCAGCAGGTTGAATTGTGACCTCCAAAAAGATAATGTCCATGTTGTAACCTCCAGAACCTATAAATGTGAGCTATTTGGACAAAGGGTTTCTACAGATATAATTGAGTTAAGAATTTGGAAATGACATCACTGGTAATTACCTGTGAGCCCTAAATCCAATGCCACATGTCCTAATGAGAGACAAGAGAAGAGAAGATACAGAGATACAAAGAAACAGGCCACATGGAGATGGAGGGAGAGATGGAGCATAGTGGCCATAAGCCAAGAAGTGTCCATAAACACAGGGAGCTGGAAGAGGCAGGAAGAATCTTTCCCCAGAGACTCCAAAGGAAGCGCAGCCCTCCTGACAACTTGATTTTAGAATTCTGGCCTTCAAAATTAAAAGAATAAATTTCCTTTGTTTTAAGACACCAAGTATGTAGTAATTTGTTATTGCAGCCATAGGAAATTAATACCATGCCCTTTGGTTCCATATTATAGCACTTCCTCCAGGATGACATGAGCTGACATGCATCAGATCTCATGCTTCTCTGGGGATATCTGGGGAGGGGGGAGGAGGTTGGCCATTTAAGGTGCCAGGAGTGAGAGAACAGAGCATCGAGACAGTGAGTCCTCAGTGCAGAGTTCCCAACTTCTCTTCTGTAGACTCTTCTAACTACACATACAAAGTAAACCCACAAAACTGTTGCACCTGAAAGAAGTCCAGAGACATTTGTATCATTTCCATGCCATCAACCTCACCCAGAAATCCGTAGATCCTACAGATCCTACTGAAGAAGTAGAAGTGAGTTTGAACATTTCAGTAGTGAGTGGTGAAAAGGAAAAAGGAGACCTGGGGCCATTTGTTGCTCCAGGGGCCCAGTGATGGTCCATTTAATGGCATTTGCATACTGAGTTCCATCTCTGCTTTGAACAGAACATTCAGGCACCTGAGAGACAGAACAAAACACCAGTCTCTACTCACTTCATTAACCTTTAACAACATCCACACAATGCCCATCAATACACAGAGTACTATCAACGTTTAAGATCCGTTATCAGCATATAGAAAGGCTACTGATTTGCATACATTAGTTTTATATCTCAAGACATTATCATATTTTCTGATCACTTCCAGGAGCCTTGTGGTTGAGTCCTTGGTGTTTTCTAAGTATAAGATCATATCATCAGCAAAGAGCTAGAGTTTGACCTCCTTTGTTCCCATGTGAATACCCTTGATCTCCTTTTCTTGCCTGATTTCACTGGTTAGGACTTTCAGCACTATGTTAATAATATCAGAGATAGGGGGTATCCTTCTCTGGTTTCAACTCTAAATGGAAATTCTTTTAGTTTTAATCCATTCAGTATGATATTGGTTGTGGGTATGTTGTAGATGGCTTCTATCAGTTAAGAAATGTCTCATCTATGCCTATTTTCTTCAGGAGACTTTACATCTTTTGTATTTGCCTGGATAGAATTAAAGAATGTTCTCCTTTGTAAAGTGTCACAAGAATGGAAAAGAAAATATCCAATGTACTCAATATGAATATGCAATTAGCCTATGAACAACTATACGCCCGCATGAGAGAAAAACTGAATTAAACCCAAGGGAGGGGAGGAAGGTGGAGGGAAGGGAAAGAATGGAGGAGAGAGGGGACTTGGTAAGCTTTCACCTAAGGGGCACAATGTAGGGGTATATGGCACACCTCCAGGGTGAAGGGCTCAATTACAACTTGGACTTTACCTAACAAATGCAAACAATGTAACCTAATCATCCATACCCTCATATTAATCTGAAATTAAAAAAAGAAAAAGAAAGAAAGGCCTACAAGGAGGAAGAGAGAGTTACAGCAATAGGCAGTGCCTAGTTCCAGTTCTTGGTCCCAGGGGGTGGAGGTTGCTGCTACTTCCATTTTCCTGAGCCAAAGCAAAAGGAAAGTGCCAAATAGCAAGTCCTCAGGACCTTCTCCACAGTCTCCACCTCACAGTCTTGGGCTCGTTTGTGTCCACTCTCCTCTGCCCTCCTTCACACTTGATGCTGTCAGATGAGAGAGAGTAGATGAGCAGAAAGAGCACAATTCTGGGAAAAAACAAGCTTGGGAGTTGAGAGATTTGGGTTCTACTCTTGTCATCCCTTGGTGATGACATCATTATTTTGGGTTATTCATACTTTTGGTGCCAGAGTTCCTAAAGCAATGAAAGGTGATCATATTGACCTGTTATAGAAAGGTTTTCATGGCACAGAATTCCAAATAAAGGATATGTAGGCATGAAAGAAAAAATTAAAAAGTAGACATTATGCACCATTTCTAATTGAGAAAACTAAGACTCCCACAGAGCTTAAAGCCCCTTTCAGAAGCACTAACTTGCAAATTAAGGAAGTGGGGAATTGGGGCACACCATCCACTCTTAGATAATTTGGAAAAGCTGTCCACACATTAGATAAGAGTGAAGATTAGTCACCAAAACTTTTATGTTATACTTAGGTTTATAAAACTTGATGTACTAAGTATTTCCTGGGTACCATGGCATGTGATAGAAACCTTTCTGTGTTTTGTTTCTCTTTTTTTGGAAATGGGAATGATAATCTTACCTACTACCTAATTTTTTTGGAGGATTTGATGAGTTAAGCCATCTGAAATGTTTTGTATGTTACCTACCATGTAGAAAAATAGATGTTATTGTTATTCAGATTAGATATATTTTATTGGCTATAGTTCTTAAGGTTTCTGACAATGCTGATTGCTATTATCAATATCTGTTTTCAATGTGTGCCCCTGGGGTTTATGGAGAGGCTATTTCATGAGGTCCAGCAGGTCAAAACTATGTTCATAGTAACATGAGGCATTCTTTGGCCTCCTCATATTTATTCTTTCATGAGTGTCCAGTGGAGTTTTGCAGAGGTTACCTGCTGTGGGGTGACCTCATCACTCAGAAGCCTGACAACTGGTGTGCCTATGTATTTCTGTGTTTTAAATTTTTCTACATATAAACCTCTAACATTGTTAAAACTCAGACTTCACCTTAAAAATGCAAGCAATGTAATCTAATTGTATGTGCCTTTATACTAATCTGAAATATAAAAATTAAAAAAAATTGGGGAGGCAGCTTCCCACTTGGATCCCCCTTCCACTGCCAGAGGTTCTGTTCCCCCCTCTTTTGTTTCCCTGTTTTTTGCTTATCATTCTTTCCATCAGTAAACTCCATCCTGTCGCTTTAAAAAAAAAAGAAAGAAAGAAAAATACTTTGTGCAGTGGCAGAATCATAGCCAATGAGGTTTATCCAAGGTGCAATTATTGCTAATTGAAAACTTTTCCCAATACCCTGTTGTGACAACTTGCAATATAGTCAGCACTGGCAGTGTTTGACCAATAGGACATAGCTGGACAGGTAAATTGATAAAGATATATGAGAGAGGATTTATTAGAAGAATTGGCTCATGTGGGTTCAGGGGCTCAGAAATCCCAGGATAGGCCTTGTACAGGCTGGAGACCAAGGGAAGCCAATAGGGTGGCTCAGTCAAAGTCTGAAGGCATCAGAGCCAGGAAAGCTGATGGTACAACTCTTACATGGAACTCTGGGGAACTGCTGAAGCAAGTGCCAGAGAGCAGAAGCAGAAGGGCTTCCCGGCTGCAGAATACAGAACACTTTTCCTTTGCCTCTTTGCCTCTTTGCTCTATCCTCAGCTGACTATATCATGCTTGCCCACATTAAGGATGAGTCTTCTTCACTCAATCCCCTGAGTCATATGCCAGTCTCATCTGGAATCGGCTTCATGGATATGCCTACAAATAATGCTTTGCCACCCATCTGTGTATTACTTTACCTAGTATAGTGGATACTAAAACGAACCCACAGAGATTTGTGTTCTACTCTTGTCATCTCTTGGTGATGACATCATTATTTTGGGTTATTCACACTTTTGGTGCCAGAGTTCCTAGAGCAATAAAAGATGAAAGAAAAAGATTAAAAAGTAAATTTTAGGAGTGTAAAGGCATTCCGACGTCAGATATTTAAGAACTATGATACCAATTTGATGCAAACATAGGCCTCTAAAACAAGGTCTTCTGATTTAAGCACATTGAGTATCTTGTTTTATCACATAGAATGTGAAGCAATTATTGTTACAAAAATATAGAATCCCTGGTTTACACAAGGGGGAAAATGGTTTTTGTTTTGTTTTGGTTTGGTTTTTTGAGAGAGAGCAAGACACTAAAGATACAGAAGTCACAACAAAAGCTTGGTGAGTAAGCAGATCTATATGTTACCTCAGATTGTAAGTTTTCCACTTACAGTTTGAGGAGCCATGGGAAGTCACCCTGTCAGAGTTCAGTTTCTTCACTGTCATAGTTTGTTTGACTGCTATAACAATATGCCATAGCATGCGTGGCTTATAAACAACAGAAGTTCATTTTCTCACAGTTCTGGAGGCTGGGAAGTCTAAGGTCCAGGCAGATTTGTCTCTAACATGGGTCTGCTTCTTCGCTTTTACATGGCACCTTATAACTGTGTTCTCACCTGGTGAAAGGAGTGCAAGGTGTCTCTGGGGCCTTTCTAAAGAGCACTAATTAATTAGTGGGGCACTAATCCCACTCATGAGAGTTCTACCCTGTTGACTTTATCACTTCCCCAAGGCCCCGCCTCCTAACACTAACTCCATAAGTGTTAGGATTTCAACAGTGCCATTTCGTGGAAGATATTCAGACCATAGCATTCACATACTACAGGTGTCAGGATGCCAAATTGCAGGGTTGTGGATTTGGTAAGATTTTACATCTGTCTTTTCCTTCACTGGGGACCCAGTGAATAGGAATTTAATATAAATAAAAACTGGAGTCTCATGTGAAAACACTGGTCTTGGGAAGTTGTCCTTTCCTGAAGTCCTGGGCATCTGCCTCCTGATAACAAAGTCTCATTTATGTGGAAGAGGTGGGACTCCATGGATGTGACTCAGAGAACTAACCTAAGAAACAAGGAAGCCATTATTGCTCCCAATAACCAGACCAAATGCAGGGTGAAAGTTGAATTCCAGAATTTGACCTTCACCTTTAAATTTGAATTATTTGAATTACTGGATTCAAATACATCTGCTTCATTTTCTCCTGCTAGAGCAAGGACTGACCATTTCCTTTTGACTTTCCAATATTTCCACTGACAGAAGAATATTCCCTCACCTTCACCACTAGTTAGAATACTGACCCGGATTGGGTCACAAAACCATGCTCGGGGAAGAAAAGTTAACATGGCAAATCCTGCATTAAGTCTCAGTTCCATGATCTGAAGGTTGCTGGCAACTACACAAGTTGAACAGCCTTGTACTCTCTGACTCAGCCATTCTTTAAAACACTCACCAAAGATGTAGGAAAAATGATAACAATGTTGCTCATAATGTTCCTACATGAAGATCACCCTAATGACCAGAAAGAGTAACATGGATGTCCAAATTATAGTGCATTCACAGCATGGAAAATTATACATCAATGAGAATGAAGTTTCTTTCCTCAAAACAATATGAATGAATCTCAGACACATAATATTAAGTGAAAGGAACCAGACATGAGGGTATGATTTGATGTATATGAAATATAAAAAGGAACAAAATTAATTTATGGTGTGAGGTGCCTAGACAGTAGTTAGTCCCTGGAATGCGATAGGAAGCGAGACTAGAAACAATACGTTTCTTTCTTTTGTTCTTGATACAGAGTGTCACTCTGTCACCTTGAGTAG
The DNA here is from genome assembly GCA_963574575.1 of Galagoides demidoff. Taxonomy (NCBI): domain Eukaryota; kingdom Metazoa; phylum Chordata; class Mammalia; order Primates; family Galagidae; genus Galagoides; species Galagoides demidoff. The sequence goes on along the minus strand of CAUYQV010035345.1, from coordinate 10,473 downwards.
AGTGCCATGGTGTCATCATAACTCACAGCAATCTCACACTCTTGAGCTCAAGCCATCTCTTACCTCAGCCTCTCAAGTAGCTAGGGCCACCGGCACCTGCCACAACATCCAGCTGGTTTTTCTAATTTTAGTAGAGACAGGTTCTCGCTCTTGCTTAGGCTGGTCTCACACTCCTGAAATCAAACGATCCCCTGCCTGGGCCTGTCAGAGTGCTAGGATTATAGGCATAAGCCACTCCGCTGGCCTAATGATATGTTTCTTATATAGTTGTCAGTTATATGGAGTGTTTACTTTATGAAAATTGACTTATCTGTACACAAATGACAAATGTACTTCAAAAATGTATATTAATAGGTGCAAAACAAGTGGTATATCCATGTTCTAGAACAGTGTTTTTCAACCTAATTTATCTCATGGTACACTTGAACCTATAGTTAAACTTCTGTGGCACACTTATATTTATATTAATCAAGAAAAATAGTAAAAAAAAAAAAAAAAGAGTATACTTACTGTTATTTGAACTTCTTTTGAAAAGAATTTGATGGATGTTCTTTAAAAATTTTTCTAAGCACCACTAAGGTCCTCTCACAGTACACCAGTGTGCCACAGTGCACCCGTTGAAAATCATTGCAATAGAATATCATTCAGTCATGAAAATAGGAACAAAGTCTCAATACACAGGTGCTACAGCATAGATGAATGTTAACATCATCTTGCTGATTAAATGCAGCTAGGACAAAGGGCCACATATTTTATGATTCCATTTCTAGGAAATACCCCAAATTAGCAGCTCAGTGGAGACAGAAATCAGGGTATTGCTTGCTTTACTTCCTGGGTCTGGAGTGAGGGAGAATGAGGAGTGTTTGGTTAATGGGAAACAAATTTTTCTTTAGAGATAATGAAAATTTGGGGGAACTTGGCCACCCTGAGCAACATAGCAACACTTCGCCATTACAGAAAAAGAAAAATTAGCTAGGCATGGTGGTGTGTACCTATAGTCCCAGCTGCTGGGGAGGCTGGGGAGGTTGCAGTGAGCTATGATGATGCCACTGCTTCTACCTCAGTAACACGATGAGATCTCTCTCTCTCTCTCTCTCTATATATATATATATACCCACACATATATACACACGTATACATACACACTTATATGGGAACTAGATATAGGCCATGATTACACAACATTGTAAATGTACTAAAGTCCACTGAATTGTTCACTCTAAAATAGTTAATGTTATGCCATTGAATTTCACCTGAAATAATTTAAAAATGAAATTTTTACCTGAATCTAAAACTTTTATTTATTTATTTTATATTTATTTTTGTAGAGACAGAGTCTCACTTTATTACCCTCCATAGAGTGCTGTGGCATCACACAGCTCACAGCAACCTCCAACTCCTGGGCTTAGGTGATTCTCTTGCCTCAGCTTCCCAAGTAGCTGGGACTACAGGTGCCCGCCACAATACCTGGCTATTTTGTTGTTGTTGTTATTGTTGCAGTTTTGGCCAGGGCTGGGTTTGAACCCGCCATCCTCGGTACATGAGGCTGGTGCCCTATCCACTGAGCCACAGGCGCCACCTGAATCTAAAACTTTTAAAATGGGAATATCAGGGAAAGTTTGAAGTTTTCTGAGAGTTTATTTAAGTTGCCAAATATTTATACTGTTAGCTATTCATCAGGATCTTTTACAAAATATGATAACTAGCTGAGGTGATAATTTTGTTAATTACACTGATTTGATGATCCCACATTATAACCAAGTATCAAGACATCACTTTGTACCCCATAAATATATACAATTATTATCTGTCATCAGCATCTTAATCTGAATGCATATTCTTCCTCACATATGCCCTGCTGGATCCTTACTCTGATATGGTCAGCATTGTACTGGTCACCACTGAGAGCTGGCTATGTCTTGTTTCAAGAAAAGGAGTCATCTATATGGAAAAGAGTCCCAATCTTTATTGATCAGAATTATCAGGATTGAAAAGGATGGAATTCTATTTTGAGAGGCAGATGATGAATCTGTAACTTTGTCTCTTCAGGAACATGGAGACTTTTCTAAGTACTGTGGAGGAAAAAAAGAGGTTAGAATTGGTGTCATTGAGTGCCACCCTGCAAGGGTCCTTGTCACAGTCTGTAAATCACCCTGACTGATAACTTATTTTCCTTTCTGATGAGAGTCTTGCTCTGTCACCCTAGTTTGATTGCAGTGGTGTGATCATAACTCACTGCAACCTCCAACTCCTGGGCTCAAGAGATCCTCTTGCTTCAGCCTCCTGAGTGGTTGTGGTGGTTGTGGCTATAGGTGTTTGCTGGCCACCATGTTGGGCTAATTTTTTTTTTGAGACAGAGTCTCACTCTTTTGCCCCAGACTAGAGTGCTGTGGTAGCATCAGCCTAGCTCACAGCAACCTCAAACTCATAGGTTCAAGCAATGTTCCTGCCTCAGTCTCCTGAGTATCTGGGACTACAGGTGCCCACTGCAGTGCCTGGCTAATTTTTCTATTTTATTAGAAAAATGTATCAAGAAAAATAGCAAAAAAAAGAGAAGAAGAAGAAGAATATACTTACTGTTACTTCTATACCCTTAGGCCCTTAGGCTGGTTTTGAAGTCCTGAGCTTAAGCAATCCACCCACCTCAGCCTCTCAAAATGCTAGGATTATAGGCATGAGTCATCAGGTCTGATCTTACATGCCCAGTTAATTTTTAAATTATTTTGTAGAGGCCAGGTCTTGCTCAAGCTGGACCTGAACTTCTGGCCTCAAGTGATCCTCCTGCCTTGACCTGTCAAAGTGCTGAGATTACAGGTGTGAGCCACTGACTCTGACTTCCTTATCTCTAGTTTAATACTCTATTTTACTGGGCCTTTCATCCTTCAGTTATAACTGAGGGATATGTTAGCTGTTTGTTTGTTTGTTTGTCTGTTTTTGTCACCATGAGAACCATCTCCTTACATATTTGTGCTGATATCCAATTTTTTCTTTAGGACATATCCTATTTTAGCCACTGCAGTAAGGCCTCTCAAATCAGAAGGTGGCAAGGGAAGAAGGAAGAAGAGTTATTTTCACAGTAAATAGAATTTCTATTTTACAGACTGGAAGTAGCTGGTTAAAGGGCATGGTTGTTTATTGACAAACAGGGTCAATGTGTCCCTCTTTACCTGGGAATGGTGTGAGTGAAAGCCCCGTACCCTCCTTTTATCTGTTAGTCTCAGGGAAAACTCTCTTATCCACCCACTCATCCTGTCTTATTCTGGCATCTACTTCTAACCAATATTCTATATGACATTACATTCCACTTCAAATCTCTTTTTACAAAAAAAAAAAAAAAAATTGGAAAAATAAGGAAAGGAGGAGAAAGAGGAAGAGCAAAAGGAAGTAAGAAAAAGAAAAGCAAACCACAGTATTACAGGTGTTCTTAATCAGGTAGTATTCTGAGTGCTTTGTAGCATTTAATTACCTTGATCTTTAGAACCATCCCATGAGATAAGTTTAATGAGTGATGTCATTTCATGAATGGTTACCTATACAATGTCCATTTTATAAGCAAGAAAGCATCAGAGAAAGGGAGTAGATGGTGAATTTAATCAGTGTGTTGGCTCCACGGTTGTCTGTTTTTAGCCACTGCACAGTAAGACCTCTCAAAGCAGAAGGTGGCAGGGTAAGAAGGAACAAGAGCTATTTTTACATATAAAATCAGACATCCCTTTAGAAGGGGAGGGATAAATCCCTAGGGAATCTTCTCTTGAGATCAGGTTGTCTACATTCTGGACAATATAATCAGTGACACTACACAGGTGCAGGCAGAGCTTGTTTGCATGTCACTTTGTGCTTGCAGACATTGCCTGCTTTGAAAACTGAAGGTCTATGGCAATCCTCCATCCAGCAAGTCTTTCATTTTTCCAAGGGCATGTGCTCACTTTGCATCTCTGTGTCTTGTTTCAATAATTCTTGAAATATTTCAAACTTTTTTATTATTATTTTATCTGTTATAGTGATCTGCACTCAGTGATTTTTTATATTATTGTGATCATTGTTTTGGGGCCACCATGAACTGCACTCACATAAAATGGTGTATTTTTTTAAGAGACAGAGTCTTTCTCTCTGTCTGCTGCTTAGGCTGGAGTGCAATGTTGGGATGAAAGCTCTTCAAACTTCCAACTCCTGGGCTCAAGCAACCCTCCAACTTCAGCCTCCTAAGTAGGGGACTGTAGGTGTGTGCCACCACATCCTGCTAATTTTTTTTCTTAATTGTAGAGATGGGGGTCTCACTAAGCCATCCATACTGGTCTCAACCTCTTGGCCTCAAGGGATTCTCCCTCCTCAGCCTCCTGAAGTTCTGGCAGTACAGGTATGAGCCACTGCAGCTGGCCCTGTTAATTTAACAAATAAATATGTTCTCAGTGCTCCACTGACCAGCTATTCCCTCATATCTCTCCATTTACTCAGGCCTCTGCAGGGAAAATTGGGGTTAGGCCAATTAATAACCCTATAGTGGTTTCTAAATGTTCAAGTGAAAGGAAAAGTCACATATGTGTCATTATTATTCAAAAGCTGGAAATGATTAAGCTTGGTGAGGAAGGCATGTTGAAAACCAAGATAGGTGAGGGGATTCTGGGAAGACGGCCAACTGGTAGCAACCCTGGTCAGAGGCTCCTGAGCAAAGGAAGAAAACTGGTTGGAATCAGAATCTATGAAGCCAAAGATGGGGAGCTGAGCCCAGAAAGAAGTTCCCCAAGCTGTAAATCCAAGGAAGATCATTTAAGAACACAAAATACAGGTGGGCCCCAGAACTCCTTTCTAGAACTGCCTGCCTCCCACGGGTGGCGGGTGGCCGCAGTGAAGTCCCCTGCACCAGGAAGGCACAGAACTACTTGGTAGAGCCTTGTGCACCCCTGCGGGTGGCAGTGAATGAGTCCCCCACTCTGGGAGGACCCAGAATTGCTTGCTAGAGCTGCGCACCCCACAGGCAGCAGAGGAGACCCCCGCTGCAGGAATCTGGGCAGGTCCAAAACTGCTTGCTAGAGCCACAAGCCTCCCGTGAGTGGCGGGTGGCCAGAGAGGAATTCCTGTGCTCCTGGCAGCCACAGAAGTACTTGCTAGAGCCTTGTACACCCCTGCAGGTGATGGCAGATAAGTACCCCACTTTGGGAGGACCCAAAACTGCTTGCTAGAGCCACGCACCCCATGGATGGCAGAGGAGACCCGCACTCCAGGGCTCTGGGCAGGTCCAAAACTGCTTGCTAGAGCTGCAAGCCTCCCGCGGGTGGTGGGTGGCCAGAGAGGTGTTTCCCTGCTCTGGGCAGCCACAGAAGTACTTGCTAGAGCCTTGCACACCCCCATGGGTGGCGGTGGACGAGTCCCCCACTCTGGGAGGACCCAGAATTGCTTGCTAGAGCTGCACACCCCATGGGCGGCAGAGGAGACCTCCGCTCCAGGGCTCTGGGCAGGTCCAAAACTGCTTGCTAGAGCCGCAAGCCTTCTGCGGGCAGTGAGTGGCCAGAGAGGAGCTCCCTTACTCCGGGCAGACACAGAAGTACTTGCTAGAGCCTTGTGTACCCACGTGGGAGGCAGCGGATAAGTCCTCTAACTCTGGGAGGACTCAGAACTGCTTGCTAGAGCCGTGCGCCCCACAGGCGGCAGAGTAGATCCCTGCTCCAGGGCTCTGGATGGGCACAGAATTGCGTGCTAGAGCCGCACACATCCTGCGGGAAGCAGGTGGCTGCAGAGGACTTCCCCTGCTCCGGGCAGACACGGACCCAATTGCTAGAGCCTTGCACACCCTCATGGGTGGCGGTGGATAAGTCACCCACTCTGGGAGGGCCCAGAACTGCTTGCTAGAGCCACACAACTCCTGTGGGCTGAGGGTGGCCACAGAGGACTTCCCATGCTCCGGGCAGGTGCAGAACCACTTGCCAGAGACTTGCGCACCCCTGTGGGTGGCAGTGGACGAGTCCCCCACTCTGGGAGGGCCCAGAACTGCTTGCTAGAGCCACGCATCCCAGGGGCGGCAGAGTAGATCTCTGATCCAGGGCTCTGGGCGGGTTGCTAGAGCCGCACATATCCTGCAGGCTGCGGGTGGCCACAGAGGACTTCCCCTGCTCTGGGCAGACACAGAACTACTTGCTAGAGCCTTGCACACCCCACGGGCGGTGGCAGAGGAGTCCCCCAGTCTGGGAGGACCCAGAACTGCTTGCTAGAGCGGCGCACGCCACGGGCAGCCGAGGAGATCGCTGCTCCAGGCCTCTGGGTGGGACCAGAACTGCTTGCTAGTGCCACAGGTTTCCCATGGGCAGAGGCGGAGGAGTCCTCCATTTCAGACTGACCCCAAACAGCTTTCTAGAGACACACACACCCCATGGGGCCAGAGGAGGAGTTCCTTGCTCCAGGCACCTGTGCTGGGTGGGCTCAGAAGTGCTTGCTAGAGCCACATGCGCCCTGCAGGAGGAGGCAGAGGAGTCTAGAGCTCTGGGGGGGCTCAGAACTGTTTGTTAGAGCCACGTGCGTCCCACAGACGGAGGTGGAGGAGTTCCCCAATTTGGACTCCCATGCTGGGTGGGAATAGATCAGCTTGCTAGTCCTGCACGTGTCCACAGGCCATGGTGAAGGAGTCCTCCACTCCCCCCAGCTACTCTGGTGAGGCTGAACTAAGACTGATCTGGTTGCTCGTATAACCTACACTACCGCTGCCATTCCCCCACCCCCTGGTTGCTCCAGGGTGCTGAACTAGGACTGATCTGGCTACTGCCGGTCTCCTGCACCCTGGTTTCCCTAGTAGGCTGAATGAGGTCTAATCCGGCCAAGAACACTCCCGTGCAGCTGCTGCCATTCCAATGCACCCCCGTTGCCCCAGCACCCGAAAACTGGGAGTAGACAACAGATACACTCTGCCTTTCTCTCTGGGCAACCAGAAGAAGCCACCAACTGAATAGTTCTGATAAGGCCTCAAAACAAGGTAAACGCAGAATGGGGCGGAATTAGTGGAAAAACCCTGGCAACTTTAATAATCAGAATAGATCAAGTCCTCCAAGGAAAAATGGGGCAGACGTAATTGAAGACCCCATCCACAAGTAAATGGCTGAAATGTCAAAAATCGAGTTCAGAATGTGGATAGCAAATAAGACTAAAAGAATGGAAGAAAGGAAGGAAGTAGATGTTCAAGAAATTATTCAAAAGATTTCTCAAGTAATTATTCAAAAGACATATGAAGAAATCATTCAAAAGATGTATCAAGAACTCAACATTTTCAAAGATAAAATGATCAAAGATTTTGAAACACTGATACAAGAGGTTGCAGCCCTCAAGGATCTGAAGGATACAGTGGAATCCCTCCATAACAGGGTGGAATAGGCAGAAGAAAGGATCTCTGATACTGAAGACAAAGCTTTTTAAGAAGCCCAGGAACACACAGATCAAAAGAAATGGAGAGGAAAAACAGATCTCACTCTCAGAGAGCAATAGAATAATTCAAAGAAAACGAATACTTGCCTTATAGGAATGCCTGAAAGTGATGAAGTTGCTTCACAAAACACTGAGGCTCTTCTTCATGAAATTATGAAAGAGAACTTTCCAGACATGCCAAGACATTCTGAAATTCAGATAGCAGATAGTTTCAGAACCCCAGCATGACTCAACCCAAACAAGACATCCCCCAGACACATCATAATTAGCTTCACCAAAGTTAAGATGAAAGAGAAAATTCTGAAAGCAGTCAAACTTAAGAAAACCATAACCTACAAAAGGAAGAGTATTAAGATGACTGCATATCTCTCAGCTGAAACCTTTCAGGCTAGAAGAGGATGGTCATCGACTTTTAATCTCCTAAAACAAAATAACTTTCTACCCAGGATCCTGTATCCAGCTAAAATTAGTTTCATTTATGATGGAGAAATTAAATGCTTTAACAATAGTCACATATTGAAGAAATTTGCCATAACTAAACCAGCTCTCCAAGAAATTCTCAAATCTATCCTCCATAATGACCGGTGCAATCCTCCACCACAAAAGTAAACCTACTCAGAAACTTTTGATAAATTCCAACTTCCACAATGGCAAAAGGATTAAAAATGTCTATTGGACTTTCAAATAACTCAATGCCCAAAATTTTACCAGGCTTATCAATCATTTCTATGAACGTGAATGGCTTAAATTGTCCTCTAAAGAGGCACAGATTGGCTGATTGGATACAGAAACTCAGACCAGACATCTGTAGTATACAAGAATCTCACCTTAACTTAAAAGACAAATATAGACTCAGGGTGATGGTCATCTATATTCCAGGCTAATGGAAAGCAGAGAAAATCAGGTGTTGCACTATTATTCACAGATACAATAGGTTTTAAACCAACAAAAGTAACCAAAGATAAAGATGGTCATTTTATATTTGTTAAGAGCAATACTCAGTGTGATGAGATCTTAATTATCAATATCTGTGCACCCAACCAGAATGCACCTCAATTTATAAAAGAGACTCTAACTGGCATGAGCAACTTGACCTCTCCCAGCTCCATCATTGTTGGAGATTTCAACACTCCTTTGGCAGTGTTGGATAGATCCTCCAAGAAGAAGCTGAGCAAAGAAATCTTAGATTTAAATTTAACTATCCAACTTTTAGACCTAACAGACATCTACAGAACTTTTCATTCTAACAAAACTGAATACACATTTTTCTCATCAGTCCATGGAACATACTCCAAAATTGATCACATCTTAGGTCATAAGTCAAACCTCAGTAAATTTAAAAGAATAGAAATTATTCCATGCATCTTCTTGGACCATCATGGAATAAATGTTGAACTCAGTAACAACAAGAATTTGCAGTCTTGTACAGAAACATTGAAGCTAAATAACCTTATGCTGAATGATAGATGGGTCAAAGATGAGATCAAGAAGGAAATCACCAAATTTTTAGAACATAATGATAATGAAGATATGAGTTATCAGAACCTCTGTGATATCGCAAAGGCAGTCCTAAGAGGAAAATTTATATCATTATAAGTCTTCCTGAAGAGAACAGAAAGAGAGGAAGTTAACAACTTAATGGGACATCTTAAGCAACTGGAAAAGGAAGAATATTCCAATCCCAAACCCAGCAGAAGAAAAGAAATAACCAAAATTAGAGCAGAATTATATGAAATTGAAAATAAAAGGATTATAGAACAGATCAATAAATCCAAAAGTTAGTTTTTTGAAAAGGTTAAGACAATAGATAAACCTTTGGCCAGCCTAACCAAGAAAAAAAGGGTAAAATCTCTAATCTAATCGATCAGAAGTGGTAAAGATGAAGTAACCACAGACCCCTTAGAAAAAAAATCTATTCGAAAAAATGCTTAATGAATATCACAAGAAATTTTATTCCCAGAAATATGACAATCTGAAGGAAATTGATGAATACTTGGAAGCACACCACCTCCAAAGACTAAGCCAGAATGAAGTGGAAATGTTGAACAGACCTATATCAAGTTCTGAAATAGCATCAATTATACAAAACATCCCTAAAAAGAAAAGCCCAGGACCAGATGGCTTCATGTCAGAATTCTACCAAACCATTAAAGAGGAACTAGTACCCATACTACTCAATCTTTTCCAAAATATAGAAAAAGATGGAATACTACCCAACACATTCTATCACGTAAACATCACCTTGATACCGAAACCAGGAAAAGACCCAACAAAAAAAGAAAATTATAGACCAATATCACTAATGTATATTGATGTGAAAACATTCAACAAGATCCTAACCAACAGAATCCAGAAACACATCAAACAAATCATACACCATGACCAAGTGTGTTTTATCCCAGGATCTCAAGGATGGTTCAACATATGTAAATCTAAAAATATAATTCATCACATAAACAAATTCAAAAACAAAGACCATATGCTTCTCTAAATTGATGCAGAAAAAGCTTTTGATAACATCGAGCATCCCTTTATGATCAGAACACTTAAGAAAATTAATCTAGAAGGGACATTTCTTAAACTGATAGAGGCCATCTACAGCAAACCTATAACCAATATTGTATTGAATGGAGTTAAACTGAAATCATCCTCACTCAGATCAGGAACCAGGCAAGGGTGCCCATTGTCTCCACTGTTTTTTAACATCATAATGGAAGTTTTAGCCATCGCAATTAGGGAAGAAAAGGCAATTAAGGGCATCCATATAGGGTCAGAAGAGATTAAACTTTCACTTTTTGCAGATGATATGATTGTACACCTGGAAAACACCAGGGATTCTACTACAAAACTCCTAGAAGTGATCAAGGAATACAGCAGTGTCTCAGGTTACAAAATCAGCACTCAAAAATCTGTAGCCTTTATATATATCAACAGCAGCCAAGCTGAAAAAGCAGTCAAGGACTCTATTCCATTCACAGTAGTGCCAAAGAAGATGAAATATTTAGGAGTTTACCTAACAAAGGATGTGAAAGATCTCTATAAAGAGAACTATGAAACTCTAAGGAA
>CAUYQV010035344.1:0-31106 GCA_963574575.1 Galagoides demidoff | reverse complement strand
GCCTCCCAAGTAGCTGGGACCACAGGCGCCCGCCACAATGCGCGGCCATTTTTTTGGTTGCAGCCATCATTGTTGTTTGGCGGGCCGGGGCTGGGGATTCAAACCCACCACCTTAGGTGTACGTGGCTGGCGCCTTAGCCGCTTGAGCCACAGGCGCCGAGCCGGTGTTTCAGACTTTGCCATGGCTTGTATAGTGCATAGGAAACCATTTAGCCAGGCCCAGCACCATCAGACATTTGTGCCACTGGAACATTTTTTCCCCATTTCCCTTGGGCTTTCCGTTGTCTGGAACCCACAGTCTCTGAGATCCTGTCTAGCCTGATTCAAAGGTGTCTATGATGGCGGAGCAGGGGAGAGGCTGAAGCATGGCAGGACCCTGGCTCCCAAGTTCAGGCTCCAGGATAGTAAGCCTGTCAGACCCCACCCTCAGCAGGCTGAGTCACAGCTCCTTCCTCCAAGCAGTAACTCTGTATCCCAAAGATATGTCCTCAGGGGAAAGAAGTTCAGCAGGCCTCCAAGCCCTTCCCTCCCTGATGTTGGAGACCCCCAGAGCCAGCCTGGTTGGGGGGATAACTGAAAGGAAAGGAGGAGGGCTACTTTACCTATCAGGTCAGCCGGGGACCCACCTACTGCCCAGCTACTCGGCAGTTTGGGGAGGGCAGCAAAGGCCTCTGCTGTTCTTGTTCCTTGTAGAAAAGGGCACAAGATGTATACACCTCACTCTCCCATCCTTGGATGTGGTCTCTCTGAGCACCTATTGTGTACCACAGCCTCTTAGGGATTAAATATCTCTGGCTGGGAATGGTGGTTCATGCCTGTAATCCCAGCACTTTGGGAGGCTGAGGTTGGAGGATCACTTGAACCCGGGAGCTATGATCACATTCCACTGATTCCAGCCTAGGTGACGGAAGGAGACCCTGTGTCTAAAATACGTACATACATACATAATATCCCAGACAACAGGAGGAATGGTGTGTGCACACATTGGGCCACCTGATAACCTATGGGCTCAAGGTGAGGTGTTTGCAGAGGTCAGAGGAGCCGGAGGATGAAGCAGTGGTCTCTGCCTGAACTTCAGGGAAGGCTTCACAGAGAAGGAAACAAGTGAGCTATGCTTTAAGGGACGAATGGGAATCTACCAGACGGCAAAAGATAGGAGGAAAAGCTATGTAGACTGAAACAAGAACAAGAGAGCAAGGTGTGCTCTGAGGATGGTGTGTTGATCAGTGCGGCTGTAGTCTGGGATTCTGGGATAGTGGTTCGGGTACATACTTCAGCTAACATTTACTGAGAGGCCACTCTATAGGAAATGTAAACAGGAACAAGACGCAGAGCAAGCCAAGCAGCTTACCAGAAGTATAACAGTCTACCTGCGCAAAGCCCTTTGCCCAGGGCCCATGGGAAATGCTTAATAAGGTTTGCTGGGATTTTTTTTTTTTTGAGACAGTGTCTTTGTTGCCCTTGGGAGAGTGCCATGGCATGGTAGCTCACAGCAAGCTCAAACTCTTGGGCTCAAGTGATCCTCTTCCCTCAGCCTCCTAAGTAGGTAGGACTGCAGGGATACCAGGGTGCAGGCAGTTTTTTTCTATTTTTAGTAGAGTTGGGGGTCTTACTCTTGCTTAGATTGGTCTCAAACTCTTAGGCTCAAGCATTCCACCTGCCTTGGCCTCCCAGAGTGCTGGGATTACAGGTGTGAGCCACTGAGCTGTGATTGTTAACCTGGCCTTAGGTAGGGAAGAAGATGGTCTGGAGGCAGTGGCCACCCAAAATTTCTAGATAGGTGAGGCTAGGAATAGGAACTCAGTTGGAAGGGAGCTGGAGAATCCTGTCTTAAAGGATACTCATTTTGGGGCAGCGCCTATGGCTCAAAGGAGTGGGGCACTGGGCCCATATACCAGAGGTGGTGGGTTCAAATTTTGGACCCAGCTTAAAAAAAAAAAAAAAAGCTACTTGTTTGATCAGACTGAAAATATTAGTTTTTTTTTGGCTCAGCATCTGTGGTTCAAGCGGCTAAGGCGCCAGCCACATACACCTAAGGTGGCGGGTTCGAATCCAGCCTGGACCCACCAAACAACAATAATGGCTGCAACCAAAAAAAAAAAAAAAAAATAGCCGGGCGTTGTGGCGGGCGCCTGTGGTCCCAGCTACTTGGAAGGCAGAGGCAGGAGACTCGCTTGAGCCCAGGAGCTGGAGGTTGCTGTGAGCAGGGAAGCCATGGCACTCTACCCAGGGTGACAGCTTGAGGCTCTGTCTCAAAAAAAAAAAAAGAAAGAAAGAAAGAAAATATTATGGCTTGGCGCCTGTGGCTCAATCAGCTAAGGCGCCAGCCACGTACACCTAAGGTGGTGGGTTCGAATCCCCAACCCGGGTCCGCCAAACAACAATGATGGCTGCAACCAAAAAATGGCCGGGCGTTGTGGTGGGCGCCTGTGGTTCCAGCTACTTGGGAGGCAGAGGCAGGAGACTCGCTTGAGTCCAGGAGTTGGAGGTTGCTATGAGCTGTGATGCCATGGTACTCTACCCAGGGGGATAGCTTGAGGCTCCGTCTCAAAAAAAAAAAAAAAAGAAAAAGAAAATATTAGTTTTCTAAACTGCTTTTATTTATGGGAGAGAATGTCAATTGTCCATATCAAAGAATATGCAGGTGGAAGAGTTCTTAGGGTACCACCCTGCCCTTGGTTGCCAGAGAAAGGCAGCTTCTGGATCTCAGGCAGTGGCTCCTGGCTGGCTCAGCCCTTTTTCTCTTCAGGCCAAAATAGCCAACCTCGGGACTGGGCGAGGGAGGCAGGCCAGGGTGCCCTCTGGCAGTGCTGCTCGACCCTGTACCCTCTCCTGGCTGCCCACCCGTTCAGCAGTTCTCTGGAAGTTCACTTAGGGCTCCTTTGTCTGCTCCGCAAACCGCCCTCCCATGCCCCCGCCTCCTTCCCACCACGTGCCTGGGGTGTTCCCAACCAAACAAAAACAAAAACAGAACTGTCAATGAAATAAGCAGCTCTTTCCTCCTTGCCCTTGTTTTGGGCCTGACTCAACACGCAGGAAGCAGGGTGGGGGGAAGAGGTCGAAGGAGTGGGGAGTATAGGGGCCCAGGGTGGCATTCTCTTCCTCCTCCCTACTTCTCTACACTGTCCTCACCCAGGAAATGTGTTCTGGGTTTATCACCTTGCCCATGCTTGCTATCTCAGCCAAGCAGAGGCCCCTCGGCATGGGAACACCCCAAGACTGGAATGTGTCTATATCAGCAGACTGAGGAGCTCCCAGAGGGCAGGGAGAGCCTGTAACAGAGGCTCGCTCTGTTTTAAAAACACATTTCATTAAAAAATTCATTTTATTTTTTTCAGTGAAGCTATCCTTCAACATACAAAAAATTTCAACTTTACACCAAGTTTGAAAGTAAATAATGAGAAAGCTCTCACCCTGAGTCCCTCCATCCTGATACAAGTCTGTTTTTGTTTTGTTGACTCTCCACAGCCTAGTAAATAGATACTCAAATATTCAAATTTGAAATTCAAATTTCAGTGAATGAGTAAAAGGCGACACACACCAAATACTTAATGTTTCACATTTATTGACCCATTTAACCTCCACAACACGAGGTGGGTATTACTGTGATCGTCCTTATCTCCATTTAGAAATGAGGTAACTGAAACACAGAGAGGTTTGGCGACTTACCTAAGGTCACACAGATGGCAACGCTAAAGGAGCTGGGAGTTGAACCCTCGCTGTATGGTGCCATAATCTTCCCAGTGCTGCTCTCTTTGTGCTTATCTTAATCATTAATGCATATGCAGGTTTAGAAAACCTTTTTATTATGAACAATTTCAAACATAAAAAAGTAGAGAAAATAATGTAAGGAACTTCATGTCTTTATTACCCAGCTTCAATAATTATAACCTCTTGGCCCATCTTATTTCTTATTTCCCCAAGTTTCCAGTCCAGATCAATTTGAAGGAAATCCAGCCACTGTATCATTTCATCCACAAATATTTTAAGTATATATCTCTGAAAGGAGGATTTTTTTATTAAAAAACCTGAACCTTAGGTTTTTTAAGGTTCAGCCACCACACCCTTAGGCTGAAGGGTGACTCACGCCTATAATCCTAGTAATCTGGGAGGCCTAGGCAGGTGAATTGCTGGAGCTCAATAGTTGGAGACCAGCCTGAGCAAAAGTGAGATCCCACTTCTACTAAACATAGAAAAAACTCAAGCTGGGCATGGTGGTGGGCACCTGTAGTCCCAGTTACTTGGGAGGCTGAGACAAGAGGATTGCTTGAGCCCAAGAGCTTGAGGTTGCCTTGAGCTATGATGCCATAGCACTCTACCGAGGGTGACAAAGTGAGACTCTGTTTCAAAACAAAAACAAAAACAAAATCTTCAACTTTACAACAATACCATATCATACCTTAAAATGTATAATTCCTTAATATCTTTAGGTGCCTGGTAAGTATTCAAATTTCCCTGGTAATTTAATAAAATCTTATTTTTCTTGTAAAGTCCCTTTGTTTGAATCAAGATCCAAACAAGGCTTTTGGTTGTTACATGTTTTAATTTGTTTCAATTTAAAAGTCCTTCCTCTCCTTTTTTTCCTTCCAATTTTACTTGTTAAGAGAATTGGGTGTTTGTCCTAGGTTCCTTCATTCTAGCTGTTGGCTGATTATATCCCTGGGGAATGCTTATGTTATTTCGTATCCTCAACTTTTCATACATTGTATAACTTAGCAACATTTCCCCTCCTGCCACAGCCAGTACTAAATGGCTTAATACTATTCCATCCAATGGGTATACCATAATTTTTTGAGGAGGCCTTTATGTTGCTTTTGGTTTTCCACTACTATAAATATTGCTGGACTGAATATCCTCACACATTGTGTGGCTTTTCCTGTACACAGGATGACTTCCTTAGAATATGCTACCAAGAGTGTAATCATGACTCTGGGGCATGAGCAATTTTTCAGCTTCTTGGCACCTGGTACCAGTTGTTTGTCCAAGGGGTTTTGTCATCCAGCATAACATAAGAGTGCTGTCAGGTCATTTTGAACAGTGCTCAGGCCTACTCATGGCTGAAGGATGTTTGAGGAAGACATGGTAATTATAAGGGCAAAGAGTTAGAGAAAGATAATGACAAGGACAGGCTAAGTAAAGCAGAAAGTGACCTGAAATTTACCACAAACCTAGAGTGAGTCAGAACTTTGTTCCCTCCCATTGTGAAAAAAATCCTCTGGATAACAGGCGTTATTAATAGGACACGACATGTCCAGTAATCTTTCCGTTAGACTCTGCATTAGTCAGAACTTTGAGACGTGGATCCAGTCTGGGTCACTGAACTTCACAGAGATATAAGGAAGCCGGCAAAGTTCCAGAGAGCTTGATCAACCCGATGGAGAATGGAGGCATCCCAGAGGAAAACTAAAGTCTTGCTTTGGAAAAATTAGTGACATCATTCTTGCCTCAATGCTGGGGAGGTTTCTGTGAAAATGACAACACTCAGTTGCTTGCTCATGTCTGCAGTAAGCTGACTATAAAGAAAGGGGCCTCTACACACTAGGAGAAACTTCTGTAGGACACAAGGTAGAAGGATTGCAGACTCTGGGGTGATTAGTTAGATCTAGGGACAAGCCTTCTTGGGGCTATTTGAGAAGCTGCCTATCCTCTTGCTCTGAGTAGTTCAAATACCCACCTCCCTGGTGCCTACTAGGTGGCTCCGGAGGGGGGCTCCACTCTAACTTTGTGACACTGTTTTCTGGCAGCACCCTTGACAGAGTTAGGTGAGGTCTGAGGGAAATGCTCCCAGTTTCCCTGAGCCAGCTTTTCTTTCCTGTTCCCTCACATTCAGTTCAGGATGCCTTTACAGCCAATTAGGCTGGCATGCTATGACACCATCTGATCCTGCTACTCCAGCCTGCCATGCGTACAGTATGACTTAGAAAGAAGCTGGATGGGAGAGTGGGAGACAGATAAGGCTCTCTTGGGGACACGAGAGTAGAAGTGACCCAGGGGACCTCAAAGGCCATTTAGTTTAACCTCCTACAATAAACAATAGCTTCCCGCGTTGCAACAGCTTCTTTACCCACATTCTTTTGAATTCACAAAATTATTGGGGGTAGGGTTTCACAGGTGTGTAGAACTGGAAATTAAGACCAAAGGAATTCACACAATTGTGGAGGTAGGGTTTCACATGTGTGTAGAACTGGTAAGACCAAAGGAATAAATGAGCACCTGCACTGTATTTACCTGGCAGTAAAGTCTGTACACTTGTCTTTAGAGAATACAAATATGAAAACTGAAGACCAAAACCTCCCTCCCAAAGCCACACAAACTGACCTGAGGCAGGAACTACATTTCTTACTATTCGTTAAGGAATCTTTTCATGACACATGGCTTCTTCTGACATCTCATGTGAGGAGACCGAGGATGTGACCTAGTTCAGGCCAGCCCGGGCAAAGTGTAACTGAGGAGGTGTAGACTCCTTCCTATGCCCTCTAGACCCTCATCTCAGCCAAGTCTCGGAAAGATAGCTCGCTGGGGGGCCTGGCAAGGAAAAGGGTCAGTTAGATTGTCTGGAGGAGCCAATCTGGGACTGGGGTGGAGGCAGTCAGGTGCATTGGAAAAACCCTGCATTTGGGGTCAGAATATCTGGGCTCCTTTGCAGGCTGGTACCCAGCAGGGGCCTGATGCTGGCAAGTTACTTAAAAGTCTGAGTTTCTTCAGAGTTTTAAGTAAGTTTTGCCCTGCAAAACCAGGGCAAGGGAAACTACACGTGAAGGGCATAGACGCAAACGATAGAATTGATACGCGTCATAATATTTTCTGATCTTACTATCTTGTCACAGCTAAACTTATGTTGGTGCGACTCCAGAAAGGCCAGGGTCGGAGCACGGTAAAACTACAACTCCCAGCAAGCACCTGAAGAGTCGGTGCCGAGGCTGCGTTGCAGCGACTACAACTCCCAGGAGACGAAGGGCAGGCCGGCGCGTAGCGGTGACGTCGCGGGGGCCGGCGCGGGGCGCTGATTCGGCCGGAGCTGCCAGCGGGGTAGCTGCCGCCGCGGGTTGTTACAGCTGCTGAAGCAGCAGTGGCCCCCCGCTCCCGGGCACCCTTCTCGGGCCCTCGACCTCCGGCCCCGCACGGTGAGTCCGGACTGGCGGCCTCGGAATGCCGGAACCAGGAGGCCATCGAGGCTAGCGGAGGGGCGGGAGAGAAGGTGGGGGCTGCTGGGGGAGGCGCCCGGGGCTGGAGGAGACCAGGCGGAGTGTCTGGGGGCGGAGGGGGTGCATCAATCCGGTGGGTGCCCAAAGAGGAAAATGGAAGCGGGAGGCCGGGGGGTGGGACGTCGAGGAGGAGCGCTTCGGCTGGGGGTGGGAGGCAGGGAGCGGCTGGACTTCGGGGATAAAGGCTTGGTAGTCTCCAGAGGTGGGTGAACGCGTGGAGATGGGGGTGAGGTCCCGGACTTGGCTAGGCTCCGAGCACGAGGTTCTAGGCTGGAGATCAGAGAGGGAACCCTACTCTCCACCCCCAGTCGGAGGTCTCAGAAAACCCCAACAACAGTGAGGACTCCGCCTCCTCGCTCCTCCCTCTCTCTGGATTAGTGAGGGTTCGTTTAGGTGCTCACTTTCTATTCCCATCGCTTTCCGGAGTCTGGAAGGCTGGGCCAGAGCTGAGAGGTGAGCAGCTGTGATCCTGCACGTTGTAGGGTGGGCAGAATGAAAATGGCATTGTGGTGTGCTGCCACTGATTCCTCGTTGGGGACCCTATCCACATCTGGATGTTTTGTGCTCTTCACCCAGAAGGCAAGAGGTTTGCTGTTTAAAGGACTGCCCTTACCTGAGGGCGATGGGTGGGAAGGGCCTACCTGGTGGCTGCCTTGGAGCCTGAGTGTTTGACATACAGCCTAGAGCCAAGAGGGAGAGGTGGGAAGAGGGGAAAAGAACTACCAGCAAAATAGTGGTTAACAGAACAGAGTTGCTGCAGGCTCTGGTCTGAGGCAGGTTATGAAACCACATCAGAGGCTGGCACTGGCAGCCACCTGCCAGCTATTTCAGCAGAACTTTTCAGTTTCAGCAGCTGTAGGCCTACTGCCAGCTTCTTTTCCCTATTTCTCCCCATCTGGGAGAGGGGTCAACTGGTTGTTTTTCTAAAGAAAATGACCTGTGTCCATAGTCACGTGAAAGTTTCAACTTTGTTTCCTGGCTGCTCATCATTTTCTTATTGGTCTCCTGTCTTTTTGAGGAGTTTCCTGGGGTTTTCTGCTCTTGGTATCAGTGTTCAGGTTTCAGGAAGAAGCTTCATAGGGTGTCAGCTGGGACCTAGTCTAGTTCCCTCCTGGGCTCATTAAGCTTTGTTAGATGCCCTGTTAAAACCAGAAGAGGGTGTAGGGTCTTATAATCTGGGATTCAGCAAGGCTCTTGGCACTCCTGGACAAAATACTAGGGAGGGCTAGAGGTCTTTCTATACCTATACCCCGTGGATCTGGGTTACGGAGAAGGGGAGAGGCAGCAGTTTGTGGTAAGGCTTAGGGAACTCTTTCCCTCTCCTTAGTCAGTGGTAAGTCAAGTTCTTCAGAGCCCTGGCTTTGCACCCAGACAATCCCCCTCCTTCCCCAGGTGGAATCTTTGCATAGTAAGTGTCCCAGGGGCTGTGTTAGGGTAACAGAGCTCCAAAGCCCTGGGAAGGTAAACAACTGAGCCAGCTCTGGTTTTCTAGTTCCTTGGGTTTCCACTAGACCCAATTACCCAGCCTAGTGGGCTGGACTGATGGGCCCCTGGAGCACCACTTGAGCTGGGTGGCACCCCATGCCACTTCAGGGATGTTTGATTGCTGGGATGGTGTGTCCTCTGCGTTCTTTCAGCTTTGAGCTGTCTGAAAAGAGGACATTTGCTCCTGTTTTCCTGGAAGTAAGGAACTGACTCCTAAGAATTCAAGCTCCTGTGCAGGCTTGGCTAGGACACTAGTCACAGGTAGATAATATCTCAGTCGGATACTGTTGGCTGTAGTGGGAAGATGGAGGTGGTGGTCTGGGCACTTCTAGAATATCTCCATCTGGGACTCCTTTCCTTCCCAGGAAAGATTGTGCTGTTACCATAGTGATGACTTTAGGGTCCTTAGCAGGTAGGACCCACGCTCAAATAGATCCCATTTGTTCCCACCTTCTCCTGGTCATAGAGCCCTTAGGGATTAGTAACAGTTAAGCTGTGGACAGGGACAGATCATTCTCCCTACTTTCTCTGCTTCTCTCTGCCTAGTCTCAGTTGTTGCCACCCTTGTTTCCCAGGCATCAGGGCAGGCCTCCTGATTCCTCCTGCCACAGGGCTCCTACAGGTGGGCAGAGGAAGGCCTGGTGCTGACTTGCACCTGGAAGCAGACTCTGGGAAGAGAGGCTGAGCTGAGGATGAGTAGGGCAGAGAAGAAAGGGGACAGGAGGGAGGCCACAGGTATAATTTTGTGCCCTTGGAAGGAACATGTTGATAATGGGTTCCAGCTATCTGGGAGCTTTAGATGATGTCCATATTCTCTATCTGGCCTCTCTTCTGGTGGGGAAAAGCACCTTGGTGATTTGGTGCACAAAGCTTAGCCTGAGGGCGGTGTCTGTGGCTCAAAGGAGTAGGGTGCTGGCCCCATATGCCGGAGGTGGTAGGTTCAAACCCAGCCCCGGCCAAAAACTGTCAAAAAAAAAAAAAAAAGCTTAGCCTGGGAGGTTGCCAAATGGATAAAACATCTGGATGAATTGTTTGTGTCACCAAGCATGGGAGCCTTCCAGATCTGGGCAAAGGTCCCTAGTCTGTTGTTTTTGCCTCTCTTTTCTCCCTCTTTTTACCCTGTTAACCCCCTGGGTTAGGATTGGGGAGATCCAGGATTAAAGAGTTAGGGGAGGTAGGTGGAAGCAATACCCCCAAATATTTTATCTCCTGCTACCTTTATCCATAGGCCTTGCTTCCTTTTACTCATTATGGGAAGAGCTTAAAGGTAGGAGATGTTCTACGTTAGGGCCTCTGTGAGACAGACTGTAGTAGGGGTTGTGCTGGGTAAGAATTCTCAGGGGGCAGGTCTCTTCTCCCCTCTTTGGGCTTTGTAGAAAGTGGGCCCTCATGGGAATGTCATAGGTGGTGAGACTGGGGGTGGGCATTGACTTCTCTGCTCTGGGGCTGCATACCTCCTGATGACCTCTCCTCCCAAGTACTGCCAAGCTACTATCTAGTGTGTGGGGCAGGTTGGTGTTTTATCCCAGCCCAGCAGCAGGAAATGCATAGAGTTAAGGCCACTTGGACTTTCTCTAGCCTCCATGTTTGAGAACCAAAGCAGTGGGACTGCCTGGAGTTCTCAGGAAAAGACGAGCTTGCCTCCCTGCAGGATTGGGAAAGTGATAGGGCAGGGAAAGTGGTGTGACCTGTCTCACATGTGCTTCTTTACAGAACAGTAGAGGGGGCAGCAGGATGAATGTGGGCACGGCGCACAGCGAGGTGAACCCTAACACGCGGGTAATGAACAGCCGCGGCATCTGGCTGTCCTACGTTCTGGCCATCGGGCTTCTCCATGTTGTGCTGCTGAGCATCCCCTTCGTGAGTGTCCCTGTTGTCTGGACTCTCACCAACCTCATCCACAACATGGTGAGAGCCTACCTGCTGCCTTTCTTGACAACGTGGGCTGCTCTTTGGAGGGGCTTAGGGACAGGAGTAACCCACCAGACATGGGCCAGATGTCACAGTGATATATTAACAACGTCTGCCACCAGAGCCTGCACCCGGCTCTTTTCTCTCTGCCTTAAATCCTGCCTGAGTTTCAGCCCCGTGCATGCCAATAAGAAGAATCAAATCTGCAGAATTGTCCATGTCTGGGGCTGGGTTGCTGTGGGCCTAGAAGATGGGCCATTGTGGCTCAGTGCCTGTGGCTCAAATGGCTAAGGTGCCAGCCGCATACACTGGAGCTGGTGGGTTCAAATTCAGCCCGGGCCTGCCAAATAGCAATGACACCTACAACCAAAAAGTAGCTGGACATTGTGGTGGGTGCCTGTAGTCCTAGCTGCTTGGGAGGCTGAGGCAAGAGAATTACTGAAGCCCAGGAGTTGGAGGTTGCTGTGAGCTGTGATGCCATGGCATTCTACCCAGGGTGACAGCTTGAGGCTCTGTCTCAAAAAAATAAATAAATAAATAAAGAAGATGGGCCATTGAGAGCTAAATGAAGGGCTCTGGAATGTCCCCAGGCAGAAATGCTCCTTTCCAAGTTAGGCTCTCTTCTGTTCTTGTTTTTCCCTGCCCTCTCAGCACCTGCTACCTTGCAGGGCTCTAGTCTGTTACTATTCGCTCGTCTCCTCCCAGCTGGCACTGGGGGCTACGACTGGCTGGGAGGGGCATCTTGTCTGTGCCTGTCCTGCAGCCCCCTTCTCCTGCTGTTTGTTCTTCTCATACCAGGCCTGCTGTGCCCTCCAGAGGAACCCTTGCTCTTTCCCCCCTCCAGGCTTGCAGCTGCTCCATCATGATCTCTAATCCATGTACCGCTACCTGGCAGAGGGAAGCCCCACATCCTTTGGAGCTATTTCTTCTTTTTTCTTCTTCTTCTTCTTTTTTGAGACAGAGCCTGAAGTTGTTGCCCTGGGTAGAGTGCCGTGGCATCACAGCTCATAGCAACCTCCAGCTCCTGGGCTCAAGCGATTCTCCTGCCTCTGCCTCCCAGGTAGCTAGGACTACAGGTGCCCGGCACAGTGTCTGGCTATTCTTTGGTTGTAGCCATCATTATTGTTTGGCGGGCCCGGGCTGGATTTGAACCCACCAGCTCTGGTGTATGTGGCTGGTGCCTTAGCCACTTGAGCCACAGGCGCTGAGCCTTTTCTTCTTTTTTGAGACAGAGTCTCACTCTGTCATCCTGGGTAGAGTGCTGTGGCATCATAGCTCACAGCAGACTTAAACACTTGGGCTCACAAGATCTTCTTGCTTTAGCCTCCCAAGTAGCTGGAACTATAACCACCCGGCACAACACCGAGCTAGTTTTAGAGATGAGGTCTTGCTCTGTCTCAGGTTGGTGTCCAACTCCTGTGCTGAGGCAATCCACTTGCCTTGGCCTCCCAGAGTGCTAGGATTACAGGCGAGAGCACTGTATCTGACCTGGAGCTACTTCTGTCTGTGAGTGGGTGGAGGAGTTGAGCCAGAGTGTCTACTGCCTTTTGTATCCTCTAGCAAGACCCCTTCTTCCAGGGCATGTACATCTTCCTGCACACAGTGAAAGGAACACCCTTTGAGACTCCAGACCAGGGCAAAGCAAGGCTGCTGACCCACTGGGAACAGATGGACTATGGAGTCCAGTTCACGGCTTCTCGGAAGTTCTTGACCATCACACCCATTGTGCTGTGAGTGTCTGGGCTGGGGAGGACACCAGCAGGCAGGTCAAGGCCTTGGGGGACGCTGGGGCCCAGCCAGGCTTATTAACCTTACCTCTGACATAGGATGTCCCTGGGTCCTTCACTTGGCTCTGCTTTTCCTTTATTGGAGCTTCCTTCCTGCTAGGGAGATGGGCCTGTAGGCCTGGAGTACAGCAGAGGGCTGGGTCTGGAGGGGTCTCTTGAGCCTGGGAGATCATTTTCTGGTCTGGGGATCTCTCCCATAACTGCTCGGCTATCAGGATTCTGCCGCTCCCACCCAGGAAGTGAGGGAGGAAAGGGTCCTCCAAACGGTTTTCTGTATCTCTCCCAACTTTCCTCTCCCAGGTATTTCCTCACCAGCTTCTACACCAAGTACGACCAGATCCATTTCATCCTCAACACTGTGTCCTTGATGAGTGTGCTCATCCCCAAGCTGCCCCAGCTCCATGGAGTCCGGATTTTTGGAATCAATAAGTACTGAAGGGGCCACCCCTGTCCCTGCCCAGGCTGGCAGGGGACGGGTAGGAAGGCCTATGCTGCGATGCTAAAGACAGAAGGAGCCTCTGGACACTGCCAGAGATGGGGGCTGTGCCTCTGGGCCTGGTTTCCCCCTCACATCCCCCAGTAGCCAACTTGGAGTAGCTTGTAGTGGGGTTGGGGTTGGCCCCCTGGGTTCTGACCCCTTCTATTTTTTTTTTTTTTTTAAATCTTTTCCTTTTGCCTTTTGAATAGAGACTCTGTGGGGGTGGTCATGGAATGGGCTGGGCTCCTGGGCTGAGCATGGACCACGAGGTCTTGACAGGAGGCCAGGGGAAGTAACCTTGCTCACTTGTTACCCTCAGGCGGCCGAAGCACTTTAACTCCTGCCAGGGCAGCACAAGGGTGGTACCGCTTTGGGATTGTTTCACTTTAATTCTTAAATCTTTCGGATGACACTCAGTGTGTGCTTGTATGTATGAAAGCTGGTGTGTGAGGGGGCCTCAACCCCCTTGGGTAGAGAGCTGTCTAATCCAAGTCTCAGGCTTTTGGCAGCTTCCCTACAACCCACCCTGGGGCCTGGTTGGCTCTGGAGAAGGAAGATGGGGAAGAGTGTGGATGGCCTGGTCCCAGAGGTGGGCTGACCAGGGCTGCTGCCCTCCTGGCCCTGGTGAGGTTAGGAAGCGGGGTGTGGGAAGGATAGTGAGTTGAGACTTAGAAGAAGGGAGTTGGATAGCAGCCGAGGATGGGTCTAAGAGAGGGAGGGGGGAGGACACCAGCTAGTCTCAGTCTCCTCGCGTATGGGCAGGGAGGGCACCCCTTTTGGAGGGTTAATTACTGGCAGAACGGTGATGGTGATAGGGAAGGGAGGCTGCTGTAGGCTTGAAGCTCCTGGGCTTGGTGAGGGAGTAGACAAGGGAGCAGGAGGCCTGTGAGCCCAGGTCCAGTCTGGCACTGTTTTCTGCAGTGGCGTGAGCAGTGTAGGGAAGCCTTGAGGGAAATGGGGGATGCTGTGGTCCTCTGCAGCTCGTCACCTTGTAGCCTCCTTGGGCACACTGGCACTGGGGCAGGGCCTCTCATGCAGTGTGCACCTGTGGGGCTATTGGGCCACCTCTGCACAGGTCAGTGGGCTAGAGCAGGCCAGCGGAGGGAACTAGGAGTGGCCTGTGGGTGCTGTCTCCTCAGCCTGAGGAGAAGAAAGGTAGGCCCTGAGCCTCCCCAGTCCGACTAGGGGTGGTGTTACTAGGGTTGAGATGGAGCGGGACATGTGTCCTTGCCTAGGGGCCTGAAGGAGAGGAGGTCACTGGCCCTCGTGCCCCACCCCCACCCCATGTATCATAGGGAACTTTCACCTCAAAATCTTTCTAAGCAAAGTGTGAATAGGATTTTTACTCCCTTTGTACAGTATTCTGAGAAATGCAAATAAAGGGTAATGTGTTCCTGTTTCCGTTGTGTCTGACATTTGTTTCCTGGAGGGGTCAAGGGTGAGGGCATCAGTTCAGCCCTCTGACTGGATAGTGGGAGGGATTCTGGGACTGCTATCTGCTGCCCCCAGCAGAAAATCTCCTAAGGGGTCTGTGAGGGAGCCGCAAGTCAGAGAGCAGAACTCTCTGTGCCTCTGCCTGGCTGCTCTACTGACAGGCCTTGTACCTCTGGGCTCCACAGACTGGGTGGCCTGTGCCATGACCAAGGTAGAGGTCCGTCCTGCAGTGAGGAGAGGTCCTGAGGGGTGCCCTGTACTTCCCTCTAAATCCCCCCTGGTTCCTTCCCCAGTTTCTCACTTCTCTTCCCAAGACCTTCCCCCAATTACTCCTGCCCTTTCTGTCCAGGGGAATTTCCACGCCTCCGCCTTCCACCATAAACATGAGTAGAAGGGAAGAGGTGACTCCTCAGGACTTATGTAGCTGGCACAGGCAGGACGGAGAGGAGTCCTATAACAGAGGAATCCTTATCTCCTGAGGGCACTGGCCTTTCAGCATGTCCTGTGCATCATCATTTGCCAGCCCCAGAACAGGAACCAAAGGCCCAGGTGGAAGGGAGGTGCTAGCCCCAGCAGCCTGGGCTCCTCTCTGGCCCTGGCCCTAGAGGTAGAGGTTAGGAAGAGTATGGGATCCTTGCCTGAGTCCAGCCACCATCCCCTCCCCTGAGTAGGACCCACATAGTATTGAGAAGAGAAATGTAGCCACTGGGTTCAGTCCTAGGGGTGGGGGCGCCCTGGTTGCTTTCATAGCCCTGCCAGAGTACAGACAGGGTGAGGTGCTTGGGACACATCAATGATTTGGGCTCAAATCCCAACTTACTAGCCATGTGGGCTTGTCAAGTTACTTGTCTGAGCTTTAGTTTCTTCCTCTGCTTTGTATAAGGATAATCCCCCTGAGGGCTGTTGTGAGCATTAGTACTGGCCTGGCATGTAACTACGTAATACTTGGTAGCCATAATATTGCTATTATTTTTACCACCACCATTATTGTCTCCTTAAATGTTCTTTCAGAACTGAGGCATGCAGAGGCCTAAAGATAGGTTGCTCTCACCCCTCACCTGGTGTTTATCTCTGAGGGACAGGGTAGGGCAGAGGCCTCTCTGCAGAGAAGGAGGTGGGTGGCAAAGTAGGTGGCATCTGGCTAGAGAAGATCCCCACCTCACTGAGAGGGGCACTGCATGCTCTGTGTAGGCCCAGCCAGTTCTCTACAGGCATTTGCTGTGGTTGTCCTGAATCTTCATTGCTGCCGGCCACAGTGTGGCGTGAGGGTGGCTGTTTCTGTGACGTTACCCTCATATCCCTAGCACAGCCATAGCCATTGTCTGCTGGCACTTGGTTGGTACACGCCCATATTCCAGTTCTCTATTCCAAACTCGCTGGACTCCATGGCCCAGTGTGCCTTGTTCTGTACAATTCTCTGGCCCTTACCCACCTAGAGTAGCTATCAGGATCTCCCACCAGTTCCTTGGGTCCAAGAGGAAGGAAGAGGTTCTGGTCCTTCATGCTTCAAGCTCAGTCATAAAATTTGCTTATCTAAAAGACTTGGGAGGCGAGGAAGCCAACCCTACCCAGCCTTTGAACTGTGTTCACCTGGAGGATTTTCAATTCCATTATTCCAACTTCCTGAGACTCTGGGGCCAGGAATTCTGGTGAACAGCCGAGGACGGACAGGAGGTGAGTGGCCTCTGAGATGGGCTGTGGTCCCTGGGCACTGAAAAGAATTCTCAGGTTGAGAGTTGACCACCATGATGGGGGCAGGGACAGAGAAGGAGCAGTGGATGGGTAGGTGGCTGGGATAGAAAGAAAGGACGGAGGGGAAGGTGAGCAGAGGTAAGATGAGCATGTGGATCCTAGGAAGTTTTTGTGTCTTTGGAGGCCAACTTAACCTCATCTTGTTGGGAAATGGTTGGCGGGGAGGCACCCATTCCACTGCCTTGCAGAACACAGCAAGGGAAGGAGTCCAGGAGTCAGAGCCTAGGGGAGGAGTAACCAGCGGGGTTGGTAATGTGAGGTCCGGCTATTTTAATTTGGAGTCTCAAAAGGGGTAAATAGAGAGGATACCTGAGAAGGGTGAGCTCTAGGAGAACAGGTCTTCTCAAGGAGACCACAAGAATACAACTGCTGGGTCCTCTCCATAGTGACTTAGCTGTTGGGAATTTGTAGACTTAATTTCTTGGAACTTGGAAATTTCCACTTCTGTGAAATCCTATAGTTCTGTGGGGAGCTGGAACAGCATCTCCCACTTGATTCAAACTGGCCAATGGAAAAGATAGCTCTGGGTGGGCACTTTTTGATTAGAGATAAAAAGGGCAAGACCAAGCCAGTCGGGGAGCCTGGCCATTTCAGATTCTTTTATGCCATAAGCTCCCCGCTGGTAAATAAAGCCTTTCCTCTTATAAACATGGTGTTTGGGTGCTCTTTCTCTCTGTTGGGCCTCGTCTTCCTGCAACATGGAAACCATGCTTCTCCTTCCCCTCATGCTTCCCTGATTCTTTTCTTCCTTAACATGGGCAAGAGTCTGGCTGAGGGACAGTGGGCCTGCCTTCCCCTTCAGGCTTCTTGGAATTGGGGTAATTCTGCTGCTGTGGGGATGTAAAGAATGAGTTTCCCCTTCTTTCCTCCAGATGAGTCTATGGGGGGCAGGGGAGAATCTGAGACATGTGATATTTACCCTTCCTTAATGGATCATGGCTGCCTCATATTCTAGAAACAGAGAAGGCAAACTACTACAGGGCCTGGAACCTTTGGCTCTTCCTTGACTCTAGGCTGCCAAAAGGTAGAAGATTTAAAAACCTAAACCAGGGAGCAGGGAGGTGTTGTGCCCAGATCACGTAGTCCTCAAAGACCACCAGGAGCCGAGTCCAATGCAAAAGCAAAAGGGCCTTTATTGCAGCAAGCTCCAGCTTGGACCCCTGGGGGCTCTGCTGCAATGGATCCTGGCCAAGAACCAAGAGCTCTGGGGTGGGGTGGGGTGGGGGTGTTTATGGAGTTGGGATCATAGGTGGAGTTTGGGGAAATTCTGAGTATGGGGCGGCTCAGGATTGGGCACTAGTGGCCCAGTGGTCTGATCATAAGGTGTGCTCTGATTGGGTGGTAGGAATCATGAGATTATGGGGAGATATCTGGCCGGAAACTGAAACTTATTTCTCAAGATGGTGGGAGTTGCCTAAAATGGCATTTGTCTGGTTCTCTCAGAGGAGAGAGAGTGATTGGTGAGATCTCACCTACTGTGCACAATGCGAGGGTGTTCAGCATGGCTCCTGGGTCCCCTTCATGTAGGTGAAGGATTCAACTACAACTTGAACTTTACTTTAGAAATGAAAACATTGTAATTAAACATTTGTGCCCTCATAGCAATCTGAAAAAAAAATAGGAGGTAGGGATGTATTTATAAGATAAACTGATCAGATTTTTATGGTTATAAATCACAAAATGTAGTTTCACTTATTCTTTTTTTCTTTTTTTTATTTTTTGAGACAGAGCCTCAAGCTGTCACCCTGGGTAAAGTGTTGTGGCATCACAGCTCACAGCAACCTCCAACTCCTGGGCAAGCGATTCTCCTGTCTCTGCTTCCCAAGTAGCTGGGATTACAGGTGCCCGCCACAATATCTGGCTATTTTTTGGTTGCAGCCATTATTGTTTGGTGGGCCTGGGCTGGATTCAAACCCACCAGCTCAGGTGTATGTGGCTGGTGCCTTAGCTGCTTGAGCCACAGGCGCCAAGCTGAATAACTTATTCTTTTTAAAATTATAAGCATAAGATTCTGAGGAAGAATGCTAGTGATATGTGGCATTTATAAGCTGGTTATATGGGATCTTTGAACTGTAATTTGTATAATTTCTTATCAAACCAGGGCCTATTACAATGCCTGACACAAAGTAGGTACTCGTTAAATGTTTACTGAAAGAAAGTATGAATCAGAACAAATACATTAAAACCAAAATAAGGCTCGGCACCTATAGCTCAGTGAGTAGGGTGCCAGCCACATACACTGAGTCTGGCAGGTTCAAGCCCGTCCCAGGCCTGCTAAACATAACAACTGCAACCAAAAAATAGCCAGGCGTTGTGGCAGGCACCTATAGTCCCAGTTACTTGGGAGGCTGAGGCAAGAGAATCACTTAAGTCCAAGAGTTTGAGGTTGCTGTGAGCTGTGACACCACAGAACTCTATGCAGGGTGAAAGCCTGAGACTCTGTATCATCATCAACAACAACAACAAAAAGAACAAAAAGAGAAAACAACAAAAAGAACCTAAACCAATACTCTCTCCTATCACAAACTGAAATTGGCTTCTTTTTCCCAGTTGTTCCAGGCACAATGCCCAGTGCATTTAAGGAATTCACAAGATCTGTGGTCCAGGAGATGGATTTTAGAGGGGATATGATTCCTCTCAGAAGCATCAGTGATGCTGATAGATTCCGCTGTTTCTGTTTGGTGAGGAAGAAAAGAACTTTCCTGGGAAGTCAGTACTATAAGACAGACCTCACTTTGGCTGACATACTAGAGGAAGAGGAGGGTGAAAGTCTGTCTGATGAACTGGATTCTGCGTGTCAAGGTCAGTATAAGGTGAATGAGAGATGGCCACTGGGAGGCCTTGCCCACTGTACTGCATCTCCTTTTCAATTCCCCATTGCCACAATCCAGGTCAACCATTAACAAAGAAACCGTGGGCTTGGTGCCTGTAGCTCAAGCAGCTAAAGTGCCAGCCAATACACCAGAGTTGTCTGGTTTGAATCTAGCCTGGGCCTGCCAAACAATTACAACTGCAACCAAAAAATGTGGCAGGCGTCTATAGTCTCAGCTACTTGGAAGGCTGAGGCAAGAGAATTGCTGAAGCCCAGGAGTTGGAGGTTGCTGTGAGCTGTGATGCCATGGCACTCTACCCAAGGTGACAGCTTGAGGCTCTGTCTCAAAAAACATATAAACAAACAAAAAAACCCCAAAGAAACTGTGGAATAGGTCCCCACACCCTAATTTATGAAATGCACAAAAGAGCTGCATAGGGGGAGGTGAAGGGAGGAAGTGAAGATTTATTTATATTGGAAATGATTCCTAGTTTTCCTTTCCCATTTTTTTCTCTTTATAAATAATGTGCTTTTAAATTAGCTGAGCCTTCTCAAGTGTTTATGTGTTTATCATCTAAATGGGCATATAAATGGAGGCAGTTTCCTTAATGGTTAGGAAAGGATATAGAGTTTAAAGCTAGAGGCACCTGGTTTTAAAGCCTGCCTCTTACCAGCTGAATGACATCTGGACAAGTTGCTTTACCTCTATAAGTTGCAGTTTCTTGTAAGAATCCAATAAGAATAAGTTACATAAATTATTTATCATGGTGCCTGGCATAAAAGGAGCACTCAATAAAAGTAAGCTCCGATCATTCTGGTGGTGGCTGCAGGATTATTATCCTTTCTTATTTTCTGGATACATGACTGAAAGGAAGTGGCTAAGGAGCAGAAATCCCTAAGGGCTTGAAGGGATTTTTAGAAGAGTCAATTTATCACTCCCTCTCCCTCTGATCTCAGTATTCCTGGGTTTTTTTGGGTATGTTTCAGAAGACCCAAGATAAGTATTGAACCCTCTCTTGGAGACCTTATTTGGTGAAATGTGGTGAGGCGTATTCACCTTATTTCATAATGTAATAAAATTTCATAATATGAGAAGTGGTCAGTAGTGTCATGGCTTAGACCTCTCTTTTGACTGGGTCTCATACTGAGAGATGGTAGATAGTTCTAACAGTACCTCTGAACAGTTTCAGAGTCCCTGCCATGTGCCACACACTGCTGTTAAGTGACAAGAGCAGGACCCAGATTACTTGGAGGTGGTGGGTGGGTATTTCTACAAGAGGGGTTAAGTAAGAGATTGGAGGAGAAATTTCAAGTTAGTATTTTTCAAAGATACTAAAAGCAGTTCTCCAAAAATGTTTGCCAAATGATCAAATTCACTGAATAAAGAAAAATACTTTAATCAGGGACTAGGAGTTTTGCCATGATCATATTACTCTTCAGGGACAAGGTCAAAGTATAAATCTAGAGAAAGTTTTGACTAAATCAGTCAGCTTCTTTGAAGGAAAAGCCCATCTGTTTGTGTATACAAATTCAGAGGCAGAGGTGAAATCAAACTTAAAAAGAAAATCCTTACAATAAAGTTAGTTGAATTTGAATTGATTTTCAGCAACTTGATCTGCTCCCTTTTCAAATGTGTTGTTTTTTTTTTTTTTTGAGAGAGTCTCACTCTGTCATGCTGGGTAGAGTGCAGGTGGTATCATCATAGCTCATGGCAACCTCATACTCTTGGGCTCAAGTGATCCTCCTGCCTCAGCCTCCCGAGTAGCTGGGACTACAGGCACCTGCATGCCTGCTTAGTTTTTCTATTTTTATTTATTTATTTATTTATTTAGACACAGAGTCTCACTATGTCTCCCTTGGTAGAGTGCTATGGCATCATAGCTCACAGCAACCTCCAACTCTTGGGCTTTGAAATTCTCTTGCCTCAGCTTCCCAAGTAGCTGGGACTACAGGTGCCCACCACAACACCTGGCTACTTTTTGATTATAGTTGTCAATATTGTTTGGCAGGCCCGAGCTGGGTTTGACCCCGCCAGCTCCAGTGTATGTGGTTGGCCCCCTAGCTGCTGAGCTATAGGTGCTGAGCCGCTTTTTCCATTTTTAATAAAGATAGGGTCTCGCTCTTGCTCAGGTTGTTCTCAACCCCCTGATCTCAAGCAATCTACCTGCCTTGGCCTCCCAGAGTGCTAGGATTACAGGCATGAGGCATCTCCCCCAGTCATTCAAATGTATTCTTTACTTTTTAACTATGTAGTGCTGATGGTGTGGTTAAAGTGTGTATAGGTTTTGTTTTTTTTTTTAGATTAAAGTCCATACTTTATTCATATTATCTTAGTGCTTAATGTCCTTTTTCTATTCCAGAGTCCCATCCAGGACACTGCATTATGTTTTTGTCATGTCTCCTTAGGCTCCTCTTGGCTGTGAGAGTTTCTTAGACTTGCCTTATCTTTCTTTGATGACCTTGGTGGTTGTGAGCAGTACAGTCAGGCATATTGTATTTCCCGCTATAGGAATTTGCTTGACCTTTTCCCATGGGGTTCTGGGTCTTGGGGAGGACGGCCACAAAACTGAAATACCATTCTTATCACTTCATATTAAGGGGACATGCTATCAACCTGACTCAACACCACGGTCCATGCTGACCTTGATCACCTGGCCGAGGTGACGTTTGTCAGGTTCCTCCACTGCAAAACTACTCTTTCCCCCCACTTTCCTATACAGTATTCTTAGTGTATGTAGTTTTTATTTTTCTTTTCTCTCTCTCTCTTTTTTGTAGAGACAGAGTCTCACTTTATCACCCTTGGTAGAGTGTTGTGGCATCACACAGCTCACAGCAACCTCCAACTCTTGGGCTTAGGGCTTAAGTGATTCTCTTGTCTCAGCCTCCCGAGTAGCTGGGACTACAGGTGCCTGACACAACACCCAGCTATTTTTTTTTGTTGCAGTTTGGCCGGGGCTGGGTTTGAACCCGCCACCCTCAGTAGATGGGGCCAGCGCCCTACTTACTGAGCCACAGGCGCCACCCTTCTTTTCTCTCTTTTACACTTCTCAAGAAAGAAGTGGGCTCTAAGATTTTAGTGTCACACGTACAGTGCTGATTTCAAGGCACTATTTCCAATTCTGCCATGTTTCTACCAGTTCCAAAATGGATTTTTCTCTGGAAATCTAGACTGCCTCCAAAATCTAGCAGTAGGAGCTCTGGGTCCCCTTTGCACTCATGCTTGGGAGGTCTGAGAGAAAGACACTGGCCCCTTCTGCACACCCACTCGCCTTCCACTAACCCCAGGCAGCAGTGACTCAGCATCAAGTCCCTTATTAGTGCCTGATCTGTCAGGGCAGCGTCCATGTGAGTGGGCAGCTTTGCAGGATTGCCTTGTTTTACACCTGCCTGATTCATATGAACAACACAGTGGACACTTTCTGTTTCCCCCATAGAAACTGTTCAAATCATGGGGGCTCTTACTACTTTTGCTTTACTTTCCCTTGCCTCATTTTGGCCTCTCAAATAGTTAAATAGGACTAGCTCTTAATTATGGGGCACTTAGCGTGAGTGCCAGGCATTTTTAACTGTATTATTTTATTTAATTTTCCTAAGCATAGGAAGTAGGCAGTACTAATATTCTCCTCCAATGGATGAAGAAACAAATTAAAAGAGGTTCAGTGACTCACCCAAGGTCATTTGGTAACAAGCAGGAGGAGGGGGTTCAAATCTGAGAAGGTGTGAGCCCATGATGACTCTGCCTCTGGTAAAGCGCTCCCTCTGAAGGCAGGGGGATGGTGGCCCAGATCCTAGGATGGGGCTGCTCTAAGGGGGGGTTTTCTGAGACAGATCTTTTGGGTCAGCTTCAGTGTGAACTTTTATTTATCCTTCACTTCCAAGGTCAAGAGTCTGCATTCCAAATGGAGGACCATGTGGACTCAAAGAGAAAGCTGACCATGAAATGGAAAGGAATAGAAATTGAAGGCAGCTTCCAGGTGTCTCATAAGTGGAAAACTGAGCTTCTAAAGAACCAGATATCCCAGCAATATCTGACTACTCTTCAGAACAGGTGAGAATGGAGTTGCGAATTAGTGGGGAGGGAGAAGGGGGAAGGTCCATCTTGGGCACCAGGGGACCCAAGAGTGGGGGCGCCAGCTCCCTAGTGCAGCCTCTCACTCCCATGTCTTTACTCAAACCTGCCTCTTCTCTCCCTTCAGGAAGGCTTCTCCTTTTTCCAGAGCAGCCTCCAGGAATCCCTCTGATACCTCTGATTCACTCACATCCCTGCTACCCTCCAAGGAGATTAATTACTCTGAGTTGGACAAACCTGCTGGTTTTAAGATCTTACTCTCCTGTGCTCTCCTATACTGAGTTGCCTAGATCAGTATTTTGTGCTTGTGTCATTCTGCCTTGAGGGGACATCCATGGTTTCCACGTCTTTCTTCCCCACTGGACTGGGAGCAACTCGTTATAAGGGACTGACTTTACTAACCTCTTTACTGACCCCAGCACACAGTGAAATCAAAGCACCCCTCTTAGAACTTTTCCTGTGTAGAGAGCACTACTACTCCACCCCATCAGGGTGGCATGAATCAAATACTACGGGGATTCTGACAGCCAGAGGACATGGTGCTTCCAACTTAAGGGGGCATCCCTGGCTGTCCTCTCAGCAATGGTTTTATTGTTGGTACTGGTGTTCCTCAGCCAGGACTGTTGGGGACTGAGGGATGGCTCGGGGAAGGTGCTCCACATTTCTCCCAGGCTAGCTCTCCTTGAGTGGGGTGGGTACTTTTTCTTTCTCTTTTTGAATTAAAAACTTGAGCTTTATGGTAAGATTTTACTGGTTCCTTGAACTACCCCTCCCCACTGCAGTATTGCTGGGGAGAAGCCTTCTAACGGAGCTCAGTTTTTTTCTAGAGATCCTAGCATTCTGGGGGGGCCAAGGCAGGTGGGTTGCTTGAGTTTGGAAATTTGAGACCAGCTTGAGCAAGAGCAAAACCCCATCTCTACTAAAAGTATAAAAACTAGCTGGGCATTGTGGTGGGTGCCTATAGTCCCAGCTACTCAGGAGCCTGAGGCAAGGGGATTGCTTGAGCCCAAGAGACTGAGGTTACCGTGAGCTATGATAATGCCTACTCACTTACCTAAGGCAATGGAGTGAGACTGTCTCTCAAAAAGAAAGAAAAGGAATAGAATGCCTGTTGTTTCTCGGGTTGAGAGTGTTGGTGTCTTTATATAGGTAGGGGAAACTTATCAGAGGCAGACATGGATGTCTTCCCATGAGATCTTTTAATTACAAATAGCAGAAACTCCATCATACTGTATTAAGTTATGAAATGAATTTCATTATGGAATCAGATGCCTCATGAACCCAGGGGCAGGCAATGTGGCTTGGACCAGAGCAAGGAGCTGGCGCCCTTCGTCAGAGAAGGGAGTGTCTTGGGCTCAGTGATTCCTATCTCAATATCATGGGAAGGGCTCATACTTTGGACTTACATAGACCAAGGTTTTAATTCTAGCTGTACATTTACTATGTGACTTTGGACCATTCACAACCTGTCATTTTTCATCCATGAAAAATGGACGTAATTCTGCCTACCTCCTAGGATTATGGTGAGGGTGAAACAGAATGGTGTGTGAAGTATCTCAGTGCTGGCACATTGTAATCATCCATAAATGCTAGTGAGTTCTCTTCCCACTCTTCACCCTTCTCCCCAGGGTAAACTGTGATGGGGCACTGAAACTGGTTTATGGAGAGGGGAAGGTGTCACTGGGAGGTGGGTCCCTGTGAGCTGAACTCCCATCTCTTCTGAACAGGAAGCTGAAGAGGAAACTACCCCCTTCATTTCAATCAATTCGTGCAACAAGGGCAGACTTGTATCTGGTAACGGAAACTCTGGAGATAACAAAGGAGCAACCCTTGACACACCCTGAAAAGCAATATAAACTTCAGAGTCAGATCTTTCAGGGCCGTATCACCTATGAACATAACGAACAGGTAATGATCCTGGGAGGCAGGGATTGTGGGCCAACCAGCCAGTGTTGGCCACTTCCTGTAGGTCAAGGGGATGTCAGCCCAAACTCTAGACCAGCAGTTCTCAACCCGTGGGTCACGACCCCTGCATATCAGATATGATTTATAACAGTAGCAAAATTACAGTTATGAAGTAGCAACAGAAATAATTTTATGGTTGGGGGTCACCACAACATGAGGAACTGTATTAAAGGGTCGTGGTGTTAGGAAGGCTGAGAACCACTGCTCTAGACTCTTCAGCTCTTCCTTCAGACCTCTCTAAGCAGCCATGGCTGCTCCTTGGCCTTCCTGCCCCAGGAAGGGTGAGTGGCATCACTCCATCTGGCCTCGCTACTCTCTACTGGGTAGTCTCTTTTCATTTTTTTCATAGCACTTCCCAAGGTTCATAATTACACAGGTATATTTTCTTGTTGTTCATTGTCTGCCTTTTTTTCTAGAAGGCAAGAGGTCAGGGGCACAATGCCTAGAACAAAGCGAGGCTCAGTAAACATTCCTTGACTGAACAGTGGCAACATGTGTTTTGGTCTCAGATGTGGGTTCAAATTTCAGCTCTGCCACTGTTCTTAACTGTGAGATTGACTCATCTACTAGCCACTAGTCTCTCAGAGTCTCAGATTTCTTCTCTGTAAAAAGGGGATACAAGTTTTTATCTCAGAGGATTATTTGGGAGATCAGGCAAGATACCATGTAAAGGGGCCAGGCATGGTGGCTCACACCTGTAATCCTAGCGCTCTGGGAGGCCGAAGCGGGTGGATTGCCTGAGCTCACAGGTTTGAGACCAGCCTGAGCCAGAGTGAGATCTCGTCTCCAAAAATAGCTGGGCATTGTGGCAGGCACTTGTAGTCCCAGCTACTCAGGAGGCTGAGGCAAGAGGATCACTTGAGCCCAAGGATTTGAGGTTGCTATGAGCTGTGATGCTACAGCACTACTGAGGGTGACCAAGTGAGACCTTTGTCTCCAAAATATAAAACCATATAAAGTATTTGGGGATCTATCAATGTAAGCTCCTTTTTCCTAGAATCTAGGGAAAATGATCATCCCCCCCAAGTCGGTCGTGGGCTATCGAGTAAAGCAGCTCGTTTTTCCCATCGCGGAGAGGATGAGTAAGCAAGGCCTGGTGGGAGCAAGATGGGGAGCCCTGAGCACATGAGTGGGGTGGAGGTGGATTCAGGAAGGCTCTGTGTCAGCCTAGGGTGGGTGGCTGGTGGCTGGTGAGCTTGGCTGGGGGTGAGGTGGGCTCCAGGGAAAGAGGGTTCAGGGCTGGGAAGAAAGATGAAGCTCCATACTTCAACCTGGGGACCTGGACCTGGCTGACCCAGGAAATACCTCACCATGGCACCAGCCTTTCCCTGGAGGGGTTAATTCTATTTCATAGTTGCCTTTTTTTTTCCCCCTTTTGGTTGAGGACAGAAAAAGGGAAATTGCAGAGAGAAAACTGGTCTTATAACTTCTGTCTTTTTGTCTTTCTCTCTCTTGTCTCTGTGCTGGTTTAGGTATTTGTTTCGGGGACAAAACAAAATCCTTTCCAGAAGGTGAGTGAGCTGTGGATCCTCCTCTTCATCATTTCAGAATGGCCAGGATACTGTTTTTAAAAAGAGCATGTCAGGTGACCTGGAAGTATGGAGTCGTTAGGGCTAAGAATATGGTAGGATGCACCCAGATGTGGAAACCATGGTAAGGGCAGGAGAAAAATCTGCCTACTGGAGTAGGAATCTAGATGAAATGTTGGACTAGAGTTTCCCAGCTGTTCCCAAAGCAAAGACAACTCTGTCTTGCTTTGTGCCGGGCAGTCTGCTGGATCCTGGCTCCCAGCCTTGACTGAAGGCTTGTTGGCCCAGGAAGCACAATTGAATTACCTGGCCAGTTCTGACATGACAGCACTGGCTGTGACACAAGGACTAATCTGGAGTTGGATGGTCTTAGGGTCTCAGGGTTCCACTCTGCTACTCATTAGCTTTACACCTCCCCAGTCAGTTTTCCTGATTTTAAAATAAAGGGGTTAGACTAGAAGGTCCTTGTGATTCTGAATGTGGCTTCTTATGGATTTTCTACGTTTTCCCCTGGATCTCAGAGGGTTACACTGCCTAAGAGGCACTGGGGAGGGATGGAGAGAGGTCTAACCAAATTTGCTGGGTGACCCAGTATATGTCGTATTCTCTCTGGGCTTTGATTTCTTCTTGGGTTGTCTGGGCATAATCCTTTGGCTGCCTGTCATTGAGGAGAGGGGAAGGGGCCTGTCAGTTTAGAGTTTTTCAATTTATATGCAAAAATGAGGATGCAGGCTCCCTGGAATAGGCAGTAAGGGTTCAGAGTGCAAAATAAAAATTTCTATCACTGCAAAGAGAATGTCTATGGAGGGGCTGGAGGTGACCTGAAGACTCTCTGAAATAATTCTTCCTCTCTTTGCAGAGAAGGATGGTGGTTTATCCTGTTTAGGTAAGGATGGTTACCAAGTATATTCAGGGTGGCTGCACCCTTCCACCCTTGAGCCCACCTGGCTTAGGACTACTAAGTGCTCCGGTGGGGTCAGCTGAGTGAGTATGAATGGGGGGTGGGGGGGGAATGCCCAGCAGGCTTCAACTTTAGTCTGGAGGTTGTGTCTGTCCTCTAAACATGGTGGTTCTCCTTGGTTGTAAATTGACATCACCTAGAAACTTTATTCATTTATTGATTTTAGAGATGAGGGGGTCTATGCTCCCCAGGCTAGTCTTGAATCTGGGGCTCAAGTGATCCTCCTGCTTTGGCCTCTGGAGCAGTTGGGACTCTGGGTGCATACCACTGTGCCCACCAAGGGCACTTTAAACCTAGTGATGTCCGAGTCCTTTCTCCAGAAATTCTGACTGAATTGGTCTAGGGTGTGGCCTGGACATTGGATGTGTAATAACTTCCCAGGTGGTTCCCACGCACAGTCAAGGTTGGGAACTCCTGTTTTCACTTTCTCTAACCCCTCATTACTCCTAGTGTGGCCTGAGGATTCCACTTTGAATGGCAAGGACAAAATAACCAAGTTCAGCTTCTTTCCTGGAGGTGGAGAAGAATGTGGAGTTGGGACTCCATTGGGGATGAGTGGGGAGATGGAAGTGGGGTCCGTGGGGGGCAATGATGGCAGATGTCTGGGAAGAAGGGTGCTTCATTTTAATAGGAAAGGTTTGGAAGAAGGAAAGACACAGAGAGGTGGTCTCCAGAGGAGAGATAGGCAGACAAATAATGGAGCCTTAAGAATAAAGCTTTTTTTTTTTTTTTTGAGACAGAACCTCAAGCTATCCCCCTGGATAGAGTGCTATGGCTTCACAGCTCACAGCAACCTCCAACTCCTGGGCTCAAGCGAGTCTCCTGCCTCTGCCTCCCCAGTAGCTGGGACCACAGGCGCC
Organism: Galagoides demidoff; assembly: GCA_963574575.1. Taxonomy (NCBI): domain Eukaryota; kingdom Metazoa; phylum Chordata; class Mammalia; order Primates; family Galagidae; genus Galagoides; species Galagoides demidoff. Next base: position 2,858 of record CAUYQV010035344.1, on the reverse strand, counting down.
CGCCACAACGCCCGGCTATTTTTTGTTTGCAGCCATCATTGTTGTTTGGCGGGCCCGGGCTGGATTCGAACCCGCCACCTTAGGTGTATGTGGCTGGCACCTTAGCCACTTGAGCCACAGGTACCAAGCCAGGAATAGAGCCTTTCGGGCTGGGTAGGCCAGGTTCTTAATTGCTGCCTCTACAGGAAGGTCCTTGGCATCAGACGATTCCACAAAGCCCTTGCATTTGGAGGATCCCAGCAACATAAAGAAGAGGGTGGAAGACATGGTGAGCGGTCTCCATGATCTGACTGAGGTGGAGCAAAAAGATGTGCTAAGCTCCCTGATGCAGTGCCTCAGCAATGGGCATCTGGAGGATCTAGAGGAACGAGTAAGGGACCCTGAGACAGGGTGGGGACAGTCAGCTCAATGAGGATAACCTGCCAGGGAGACGCGTGCTGAGCTTCCCCATCTCCTCGCCCCAGGTATTTGAGACCCTGGTCTCTGGTGAGCTGCAGATGGAGGGCTTATCAGAGCCTCTGCTAAGCAGCCTTTTTAATACTGCTGGGATCTTGTTGAAAGCACGTGCCGAAACCATTCTGAACCTCCTGGATGCCTTGATAGGTAAGGAAGGGTTTGGCTACAAGGCGTAAGAAAAGCTGAGCAGAGAGGCCTATGGAGAATCAAATCTTGGGAGGGGGGTACACACTACCCTGTACCCTGTCAGGGATGACCCCTCTTGTTTCAGATAGTAGTCATTTCCCTCAGGCCAGGCATTGAGGGGTGCTTCCCCTACCCCCCCTGGTATAGTGCAAGATCTCCTGCAGGCCGGGAGGGAAGGGAACAGGAGCCACAGCCCAAGCCCATTTAGAATAACTCTCATCTAGCACTCCCAGGGGCTCTCTGGAACCTTCTGATGATACAGTGTCTTGGGCCTGATCTGCTACTGAAGCCCTGTCCCACCACATGTCTCTCCTTTCTGCCAACCACCTTCTTTTTTTTTTGCCCCCAGAGCTATCTGAGGAGAAGCAGTTTGTGGTGGAGGCCCTGGAGAAAGGGATCCTGCCCCAGATGAAGGATCAGGTGAGACAGCCTGGGCTGAGGACCACGGTAACAGTGGAAGTGAGTGCCTATGTTCTGAAGGGACCCAGAAGTCCCAGGACACAGTCCCTTCTTACTCCATAGTCCTCTGCCAGCTCACATCCATGTGGCTGGTTTGTGACAATTCCCTGGATGCACCATTGGCAGGATAATCTGGATGGATTCTTTGCCTATGGGGTGGAAAGTGGTTAGTCCCAGGATGGTAGCTGGTATGACCTTGAGTGTCAGTGTGGATTCATTAGGAGTGCTTGCCATTATGCTGAGAGTGTATGAGGCTTTCCATGCTATGCAGGAAAGAGTGCCATGATGGATGAGTACATCTCCCTGTGGGCTCAGGACTGTGGCCAAATATTTGCCATTTGTGGTATATCATTGTTCACTGCATTCACAGGCTGGTGTATTTCCTTCCTTCCAGGTGGAGCAGATCTTGGATAATCAGGCCAGCAATCCTCATTGGGATGCGGAGGCATCAACCTTGTGTGCCCTCTATGTTGCTGTCTCCATTCTGCTGCAGCTGTGTAAGGAGCACACCTCTGTCTCTTCCTAATTATAAAAGGCCTAACCATTTTCCCCACAGGCTTCTGCATTTTTCCCTCCCCATCTTCAGTCCATCCTCAGCCCATCCTCATTGCTACTACCATCACTACCATCTTTCATCCACAGGAACTCTTTAATACAAGCCTCTGACCATCCTTTGATACTTCTCATTCTCTATGTGTTAATGTTCAAAATCAGCCTGGATTTTATGCTTGAACTTCTGATTAAAGGTTGCAGATTGAACATATTATCTTTCTCTCATGAAAACTCACCAAATGACAGTAAAGCAAAAGAAAAGCTTTGTAGGCTGGGCACAGCAGCTCACATACTTTGGGAGGCTGAGGCAGGAGGACTGCTTGAGACCAGGAGTTGGAGGCCAGCCTGGGCAATATAGTGAGGCCCTGTCACTACAAAAAACAGAGAAGCAAAACTTGAGAAAAGGAAAAGCTTTGTATAAACCCACAAGGATAAAAAGAATATGGCAATAGGTAAAAGATGATAACACATCTTTGGAAGCAAAAAAGCAATTAAGGAAATGCAAGCTGGGAGGTGTAGGACTGAAGATTAGAGGAGGAGACTGCTGTTTTCCCAGTAAGCCTTCTAGTACTTAAAAAATTGCAACTGAAAGTTAAATTTATGCTTGTTATAAAGCAGTTAAAACATCTCTCAAATACCACATATAAAGTAGAAGGTGCAGGGCAGCGCCTGTGGCTCAGAGGAGTAGGGCACTGGCCCCATATACCGGAGGTGGTGGGTTCAAACCTGGCGCTGGCCAAAAATTGCCAAAAAAAAAAAAAAAACAGAGAAATTACCCGGGCGTGGTGGCACATGCTTGAAGTCCCAGCTGCTTGGGAGGCTGAAGCCAAAGGATAACCTGAGCCCAGGAGGTTGAGGTTGCAGTGAGCTATGATGATGCCACTGTACTTTAGCCCAGGGAAATAGAGTGGGGCCTTGTTTCAAAAAAAAGTAATGAAGAACAACAAAAAGAAAATGGAAACAGCAAACTAAATTTAAAAAGAAGAAGAAGAACAACAACAAAAATGTGTAAATATAAGGTTAACTCCCATAAACGGTAATTGTATATGAAAACAGTATTAAAAGTAACTTACAGGTTTAAATACATGATAACAATAACAAAATAATACAATGCATGTGAAGTACTATATTCTAAGGATTATAGCTTATCTGGAAGGGAGAAAGAGAAAAGATATTGCTTAATTTTAGACTTTGGTAATTTAGTA